>KK115622.1:39615-55995 GCA_000611955.2 Stegodyphus mimosarum | reverse complement strand
AATGTTGGAATTTAATGCTCGAAACGAATGTTCGTACATTAAAATATTCATTTAAAATGCTTTAAGATTAATGTAGTAAATAAGTCTAAATGTATGTCAATTCAGTAAGGAAATTTTAAATTCAGCATTTTATTTGCTAGCGAACTTCGAACTAAGTGCATTGATGTTTGATGCAAAATGAGTTACGTTCAATGAGTGCCAAAAGAAACAGGTGAATGTATGGATATATGCTAATTTTTGAGAAATCCGATGTCGCTCAAGGGTAATGATTAATCAGTTCCATTAATGAGATGCACTTTCCATTAACTTTAGCGGTAGATTTACATTACTCTAGACTACGTAAAATGAAATTTTAATACTTCTGACATTGCTTTTAAGTGCCTCAACGCTTCAATTATTAATCCAATATACATAACAGGTTACTTAAGCACATTCATTAGCATATTAAATAATGAATAACTGCCAATTCAGCGAACACTCAGCCACCAGAATTTTCGAGCCTGATCGACGGCTCTGGTACAGATTTATAAATTTATATAATATATTGATGCAAAGACATTTTCAGGTCAGAGATCGAAAAGTAAATTGTTTTACCATTATAGAGAATTTCAAAACAGTTTGGGTCGGTTTTGCCGTTTGGGGCCCCTTATGAAATGGAAAGCGATAACTTTATTTAAAATGAATGTCAGAAATACCAAGATGTTTCAAAAAGTTGGATGCTTTTTAATATACTACTTGCAGAACGCCTGAAGAAAAAGTGAAATTAAGAAGAAAAAATCATTTTTTGAATAAAATTTTAGTATTTTATTTTTAAATTTAAAACTTTTTTAACTTGTGATTTCAAAAATAAAATATTTGACTAAAATATGAATAACATTTTGAGAAATTAAATGTAGGATGATAAAACTGTGTAAAGCATTGAGCACAATGATAAAACTGTTTAAAGCAATGTATGAATGTCATCCTAAGTTAAATGTCGGTTATATTTATTTATTTATTATTACGCCTGTTTCATTTCTCAATGGGCATTACAGGTCAGTCATGTTATCCTGATCGTTGCACCAGCAACCTGAGTCGGTTATATATCTCTCTTATTTATATATCTTTTCTGAACAGCCCATTGAAAGGCGTGTCAACTGTGCTTTACTGTATTTTCTCTTTTAACATATACAGTTTTCAAATGCATCGGAGTCTGGGTCGCAAAGTATGATTTCAAAAGAAACGATATTCAAATAAATAAAATCAAATTCTGGAAAATTTTTATATTAATAAATATATTTAAAATGCGCAGTACGAATGAATAAATAGAAAATTTTAAAGCAATTATCTGAAGAGACAATGCAGCACAAACAATTAAAATAAAATTCTGAAAATTTAAAAATGACCTAAAATAATAATTATGACTAAAAATGCAGTATAAAGAAAACTATTTGAAAAAAAATAAATTATACCTCTTATTTAAACTACGCAGTTTGAATGAGTAAATAGAAAATTCTTTGAAAGAAATCATGAAACTTAAACAATTAAAGTGAAATTCGAAAAAGAAAAAGATTCCCTAAAATAATAACAATTATAATTAAAAATATAATATAAAGAAAACTGTTTGGAAGTAGGGAATGTTTGTGACTTTTTTCCCGCTTACGTTCATGTAAAAAGGGAAAGGAAAATAGGTTGCCCTATATTAAGAAGTTAGCCAAGTGAACTGTATTCTTGGCGCAAACTGAAATAAATGCCTCAAGTTAAAATTTTGAATTTCTCCGTAAATTTCGCCCCAAATTTTACAAAATTTAATATCTAGGCGTAAGCGTAATTTGAGTCGTAGAATCGAAATATGTAAAAAAATTGGTATGTTATTTCAGAAAAATCCCATTTTGTGTCAAAATACCGATGTTAGTACAGTACTATATAAAAATCTAATATATATACTAAGTCGCACTTTCGAGACATGAAGAACGAAATTTGAATTTCGTCAATCGGCCCAGTAGAATGGGGAATATAGAACTGTCTTTTTTTTTTTTTTTCGCAGTGCACATACCTTTATATACAGTGATAATAATAAAATTAATAGGAGATGTGTCCCCCTTTAGTAGAAATGACCTCTAGAATGAGCTTAGGCATTGACTATACTAATTGAGTCCATATAATATTTACTAATTTATTATGGAACATTTTTATAGCATTCATCATGATGTTCCATTTTGTCGTACAGTTCATTTTGCTAAGATGTTCCTTGAAAATGTGCCAGAAGTTTTCGATCGGATTTAAGTCTGGTGAATTTTTAGGCCAATATAGGAAAATAATTTCAGTTTGAGTGAATTTCAAAGTTGAGTTCTTCTTATTGATTAACTCTAGCTTCGTCCTAACAATGTCAGATTTTTTTTAAATTCGATGGCGGGCACCAGCCTATTCAGTATTGGCCTCTCCTAAATCCAGAAGTAGTGACGATTTTACTGTGGGGGCATCTAATAAGCGAAAGAGTAAAATGTTTTTTTAACAGAGAAACTTTTAAACAATAAAGAAAATACAATGTTAGCATTCTTTACCACATTAATATATAAAATTTGGGCACAAAATCACAGTGATAATTAGGGACATTATTTGGGAATATGAAATTTTCTCAAGTTTCATTAGCCTTTTATTTAGAGAAATTGCTGTTGATTCTAAAAATTGAAACACCTCAATATATAGTATTACTAGTAAATTTGATTTAGAGCTAAATAAATTCAAATCTTGTTAGTGGAAAGTTTGCATTTTTCATTATAATGTATTCTACAATTATCAGCTACCAAATACATTAGAGTGAGGTAACATTTAGCATTACTCATCTTCAAATTAGGGTAAGAGATTTATCGTATGCAGCAACGAATGCAAGGGAGTATAGTTATGTAGATCTGTTTCTTGGATTAAGAAAAATGAACTTATGTATTGAATGTAACGACTTGCAGTTATCCTGCATAGCAATTTAATCATTGTTGATTATTTCAGGTACACTGAGAAGAAAAAATGGGACAGTTTTATATCTCCCGTTTTACTGTGCCGATTGACGAAATTCAAATTGCGTTTTCCACGTCTCGAAAGCGTCTAAAAGGGTATTTGAAAGTGTAAGTACTCTAGAATACCGGAATTAACAAGATTAAAAATGCAGTTCGTCAATAGCTTGTGAAAGGTTCACCGTCTTGTTATTCATGATGCTCGCGTCTTGGTATATTTACCCCAGAAATGGCTTCAATACCTGTATACCCAACCACTCATACCCAGTAGAATGTCCAAGAAATTATATTCAAGAAACGAGGCTTGTTTTGTAGCTCCAAAGCACTGACTTACCTAACCGCATTCAATAATATTTACAGCTATGTGCAATAAATGTTTTATCACACTTTAAAAATATGTAACATTAAAGAGAGGTCCATGTAGAACACATACCAAATGGGAAGTGATCGTGCCTCCCACTCTGAAAAACAGCTCTCGACTTATCATCCATTGCATTTTAATTCGGAAATGCTGTGGACGATACGTCGTTACCATTTGGATCCAGCTTACAGAATACCATCATTTCTCTTCAGCAACTAGTATGCATGTAGAAAAGAATGGAAAGGATTAAGGCATTCTCCTCTTTCGCGCGTGTATTTGTGGTCTGGTATTTGAATGATGCGTGGCTCGATTCCTAGTGACAGTTAAGTTGGTGTTTTATATTTTCTGCTCGAATGAAACGTACGATTTGGTACAAGTACATCAGAAAGTAGGAATTTTGCTGAGATTGTATTTAAGCCTATATTTGTTACACTTCTAGATGTTTGCAATCGACTGCAGAGAATTCCAGTAAATTATTTGCATAAAAGTAAAAATTTAAATTACATATTTAACAGATATTTAATATAAATAATTCGCTTTTTTATCTAACAGGATAAAAATCTGAGAAATGTTTCATTACATACTTTTCATCGTAGATGTTGCATTTAATATTTTTGCATTTTTCTTCTATTTACTTTTCACTTTCTCTCTCTCTCTAAAAAAACTCTGTTCTATTTTCATACCTACACTGAGCAATTTAAATTCATTTTTCTGGAAAATTAAGAGATGCATGCTTATAATTTAATCCGAAATATCTGGACAAAACTATGAGAAGCAGGTAAAGTTGTTGAACAACAGTGTGTCCTTCTCGATGACTTGTCTCTCAAGTAATTAAACCACCTGAACGAAAGGCTTTTATGATTTTCCCCAAGCATATGCAGCGTGAGCTTTAGCCGTTTTTCTTATAAAGTCCTTCATGATGATTCTTCTAATAAATTTGATCCTGAAATACGTTGCAAAAATAATAATTCACCTAAATAAACTGACTTTACTTATTAAGCTAATTTTAGAAAAGTTGGTGATATATGTGAAAATTTTATTAATAATAAACTAAGATCTCAAAGCATCACTGAAATCTATTGAAAATATTAAATTACTGTTAAATATTTAATTAAATACTTTATTTTTATCACCATAAATCATTCTGCAACATTTCGCTTTTCAGAAGACGATAACAAGGCTTTCAAGACATGCAGCATTTGGAGGAAACAACCTCAACTTAATTACCTGAATCTCATCTTCAAGATGGCCATACCTCTCACCGCTAAAGAGTCCTTTACGATGGAGCAATTCCTGAGTCGTCTTGGCCTAATGTCGGTGCGTGTGCATCAAGAGACTGTGAAATATTTATCAGCGCTTTCATTAGTGCCTACATTGAAGCTGATGGAGAGTGTCTGCCTCTTGGTCACTGGAGACCACCACCACGGGATGCAATAACGTAATTGCGAACGTCCCAAAGATCCCCAGACGACCAGAACATCACCGCCTGCCGTTCTATACGCAACGAGAAAACCCCTCTCCCTCCTCTAGTCCAATAATAAAGCCAGCTTTCTATTTGCCAAGGCTTGGGAATGCTACACAATGCGCGCTCTCGCCTAAGCAAGTACAAAAATAAAATTGCCTAAGAGATGGATGGACGTGTTTCTAGCATGAGCTTCTTCTTGTTGCACACGGCTCACCATTTGTTACTGTTCATGACTGCCAGGAAACCACATTACCTAACCAAATTATCTGTCAGTACGCACGGAAAGAAAGAATTATTTTGATGTATAGGAGAGTCATGAAAAGTGAATTCATAAATGAAATAGTGACATGATAAGAATGAAATATAAACTAATGGTTGGAACTGCATATTCAAAAATTTTGAACTTGCCACGTCGCAAAATGTTCATTTGTGAATGCAAGTAAAAATTTGGAAGATTTAATTCAACTGAAAGATTGATTCTTTTGCAATATCTTTTATGAAATTCTTTTGGAATCATACTATTTTAAGTAATAGCATACGCAATGAAAAGTTCCTTATTTATAACTTTTGCGGTAAAAATTCAGATTTAGAGGCAAACAGGAAAAAGCTTAAACTATCTTTTTATAATTTTTATTGTTTGTTAGTTTACAGAAAAGTAGTTAAAATACTGAATTTATAGGTACCGGCTACTTCTTTTTAAAGAAAACTATATAATGGGCTAGCAGAAAGAAATGTGCGATCTGTATTACCAAAAATATACTTTCTTATTGCAAATGAAATTAAGATGATAGTAGGCAAGTCGTAAAACTTTCTAGTAATTCCGAAATTTAAAAAAGGGTGCATTAAATATGATTTGTATTTATACAAACAGCGTATATGATTGAACTTAGGGAAATTACTTAAAATGTCTTTTCTGAACGGAAAGATTATTTTTTAAAGATTTCAGTTTTTTAAAAGGACTGAAAATCCATCTTTTCTTTAAGCTAATATAATATTAGTTTTCGATTAAAAGAGTAGGCGCTTTATACATAGGCGGGCTGTGCTTTTAAGTTTGCTATAATAATTCTAATCAACGACTTGAAGTTTGGAAGTAGTAATATAACGAAAATAAATACGAAGACCAAAATGTATATTTGAAATACAAAACATTCACTGGGTTAAATGATAAAAATTTAATTTCATATCGACAGATCCAATTCTGAACCTAATAAAATTCAAACATCATCGTAATTTTAATGCGATTTTCTTTTTAGAATGTTTACAGACCTGGATTTTCAGAAAGTACAATTTTTATTCCTAATATCTTCGGAAATTAATTTTTTGAAAAATATTATTTTTTTTTATAACTAAAGCATTGAAATATATGTATTGCAACACAGTATTTTCAATACAACTATTTTCAACATAATATTCAACATCTTCGCACTGTTGTTGTTGTTCTGACTTATCTCATTTGCCTGATAGTAATATCAGAACAAGACCACAAAATTCCTCGAGGTAAGGAGTGCAAGATTGCTCCTATCGTTGGAAAGAATCTTGAGCACCATACAGACGACAGTCAGGGACGTTCCGAGCGGGGGTGCAGTACATAAAAGTACGTTGGCGGCCAAGATCAGGGGCGGCTGGCCTTAGTGAGTATGAAATAAAAATTTTATTACTCATTGAGAATTTTGTTTTAATTTGGAGGCGGAGATCTTAGGAACGTACGCGAGTAGCCAATAGCCTAGAAATGACCATGGTGACAGTACGACTTTCCTCAGTTCCACTCCCTATTTTGGGAGAGCACCCCGGGTGGGACGGGTCCGATGGTCTCCAAATCCCTCTTCCCGTACCATCAACCTCGCGGGAGACTTTCCGCTCGCCGCATATTTATAATACCTCATGCCACACAGACACTATATATTTACGAACATCCATGTCTTCTCTGGATTCGAACCCTGGCCCTTCGGCACGGCAATCGCTAACCACTCTTCAGGTTGGCGGCGTTTTTTGCGTTCTTATTCACATACGGAATAATCAATGTTATGTGTACATTTATTTTTTGTTACAGATCTTGTTATAATCTTATTACAAGACCCCTGTTTTGGCATAGATCGTATTATAATACTTGCCATAGTGTAAATTGTGTTACAAAGCGCGCAAACAGGAAGTTTCCTTTCTTAATCGGTTTCTTTTGCTGATTTTAAATTTTGGGCAAAATTTTAATGGGACTTCTTACCAGGAATGTTACTTACTGGATTCCTCGTTGAAGTCACCTGTCAATACATATGACAACCTGTAAAATTTCTGTCCGTTTGGAACAACTCAAATCTCATTTCAGACTCCACTCTAGTTTGAGATGGTCTCAGTCACATCATTCCATATCATCGCCATGTATATACTAACAAATTTACTTTCCAACAGATGACCCACCAGCGGCCGAGCAGCAAAGTCTCTGAACATTGGTAATTAGGCCCGTGGCTCGAAACCTAGCGAACGGGCTGGCTGCAAGAGCGCTTTCGTGATTTGCCCTATATGTAACATGTATAGAGCCAGTTTCCCTTAGAAAGTCCTCCACAAAGACATCCATTCTCTTAGGCGCGATAGTCATCGTGTAGTTTACCATAATTAACTAAAGCAAACCAAACTTTTCAAGAAATTATTTATTTTCTAATTTTTATGTATGTGCTCTCCAGTGACATTTCGGTGGACTTAGCGTTAAAGAGAAGTCAAACTGAAAGTTCAAGAAAAAAGGAATATGCTTTTAAATTTAGTGAAATTATTGTGAACCGTTCTCTGAGTAATAATATGAAAATTTAACAACTTGTTCCAACCGCTCACATTTTTAACAAATAATGGTAATTTTTGCAGACTAAGAAAATGTCGTATGCAGAATTATCAATAAGTTTTCAGTTATGTAATTATTTCGAACAAGTTATATATTCCTTGTGCTATGAATGATTCCTGAAGGAGTCATTCTAAATTAAATATTGTTAAGAATTTTGCATTTAGTTAGATATTTTTAGTAGAATTATAATTATGTTTTATTTTCCCGTACAGTACGGCGCGTGGCAGATTTCAAGAGAAAGCTACGACCGAAAACTAGAAATACAAGAGCACATTTAATAAATGAATATATCTTTTTATTGAAATTGAATAAATGTAAATGACTACTATGTTAGTTATAACCGGAATTCTACTATTTTTGCTTTCCAGAAATTGCTAAAACTATCTCGCGCGGCCCATTTAAAAAGCTATAAAAAGCCAGAGAGAGATCATCTCAGCTCAGTTATTTATTTAGCTGCTTTAAATATTGTTTATCGGATTAGTTTCCTCTGCGCTGTCGATTGAGTTCTGTTTAACGTTTTAGTAGTTTATAGTATAGCTACTGATTATATTACGTGATTTTGTGATATTGTACGAATGTCTTTGAGGAAAAATTCAGCGTTCTGTTATAGGACTTTTGATGCGAATAAATTTTAACCTTTAATTGGATTTGTGCGTTTAATCTATTACGAACCGATACGCACGAAACAATGTGTTAATATTAATAGCAATAAATAAATATGAACTTTTTAAAGCTAACAATTAGACGATTTCCAAAAGCCGAATTTCATTCACAAATTCTTTTGCCAAATAATAAAATGTTGCAATTTATTGAAATTATATTTTGCCCCAGGTACTTGAAAATTCAAGAAGTATTTCATAACTTTACTTGTTTCTGTTATGGAATAAAATGCAGAATCACTTTTAAAATATTCTGCATAAACTAGTGTTTAATATTTTTTTATTTTAATGTATGAAAGCTAATAACTATTTAAAGATTCTCAGACTTATATTACAACAAAAGCGAAACGCCATTCATTCAAAGAGCATAAACATACAACTAAATTCTCCTGTGTATTCATTACTCATCAATCAATGGTAAAATAGTTATAACAAATAAATAATAACGTTAGGAAAATCAAAAATGCTATGAGGCAGAAAACCATTAAATATTGAATGTGCGACACCTTTTATGTATCACTTACTGTTAAAGACATTATACTTCGAATTATTAAGGATATTACTATTTTAATAAATGTTACTTATTTTCTTACACTTTTCAACATCGATATGACGATTATATTTTCATTAGCGTTTAAAAAAAATTCTGAAAGCTTTCAAATTTTACATTACGCCCAAAGGAGCGTTTTGTTTAACGTTTTGTGAGTTACCTTTATTTATTAAATATCATGTTCTTTTCACTTAAGCCATAAAATTCAGTTCAACAACAATATCGCAAAATAATTTTAAAATGAGCATATCTTTAGAATTTCCGATACACAGTATCGCTCGCTGGAGACAATTTTATTTTCGTACAATGTTGCTCTTGCTCGCTTTGAAACTGTTGAGTTCGATAAAGTTGTAGAGACATTAGATTATTTCGGAAGCAGAGTGGTGAAAAATGAGCAAAGCCTTCGCCGGCAATCGAACCACGGACCTCTCGGTTTTGCATCGAGCATGCTAACCTTTACACCACGAAGGCATGCGAAGAAGATGGGAGAAATACCTTATGTGCTCCCCCTTTTAAAGGGCGACTGGGGATTAAGGGCCCCAATCGCCAAATCATAGTGGTGGAGAATCATCATCCACCACCTTTTTATTTCGGGACTTGTATTTCTTGTCAGGACTTGTATTTCTTTTCATCTGCTTGGCGAACATGACGCGTTCTGACTAGACAGTGAGTTTGATTGCAAACTATGTCCTATGGAGTGTAGCAAAGACGACAAGATGAGAAGGGTTAAAATTACTCTTTATTTTCCACGATTTCACAGGCGTTCCCGCACTTCGGGATACAAAGACCAACCACTTGTAGTCTGAACGTAAAAATATAAGACTACGAACTAACTAAAATTTATATAAGAGCTTACTTTTAATATTTTACACAGATGACTAAGACGGGCCTTTTAAAATACAACGTATGTAGTACGCAAATTGCGGAAAACTACAATACGTCTTTAGCTTTCAAGAGGGCTAAAATCCTCTAGCCTTAAAGGCGGATAGTAACTGATGGCAAGCTCGCCTGAAGTCTCGTGGCAAGATGGCTCACTTTCTCCCCTTCTACTCTGCTCTTGGCAAAAAGCCACAACTTAAATACTTAAGCCTTAACAAGCACAATTTGCATAAACATATTCACGCGTTAATTCTGGCCGGAAGTGGAAAATAAGAGATGATAGTAAAGTTTTAAAATAAAATAAACGTTAGTCAAACTTACGATCTTTACAAAGTTTTACAAAATATGGAATAGCTAATAAAAAAAAAACTCTAAATTTCAAATTTGGGCTTCCAGATGCGCATATTCGGATGGAAACGTACGTTATTCAAAATTGAATGATGAATGACCTAGATGGCTCTAGGTGCCGTTGTTTTATCACAATGCGAGAAATATGTATATACATTTATGCAGATTCTTCATTATTTCTGTATTTGCTGACAAAAATTTGAAATGTGAACCGACATTTATAATGAACCAACGCAAAATCATAAAATGAAATTAATAGTCCTTCGGTGCAAATTGGCCGTTTGAACTAAAAATTTTTCAGATCGTTAAAAACAATAAGCGTGCTATATCTGTTATTCGCGCTATATACTGTAAAAATAAAATATATCGCTCAGCTATCAAATATAGCAATATGATTCAAGTATAACTAACACAGGAATACAAGCAGAATTATTTGACTTCATTTAATCTGATCTGCAATCACATTTCAAGCACATGGCGTTATTTAGCTGTTAAATGCACCCAATCGTAAACCTGAAACAGTTAGTTAACCTAAAGTACGCGTTGCATTGTAAATACTTTCCTAATATCTTCCTGCAAATATCAGTTTCTGCAGTTATTTATTTGAAACGCGGAATGCAAGTAACAGCGAGACATGTGTATCTAACATCCGAAGCGTGAAATAGAAGCGCCTTAGAACGGCGAGAGAACAATTAATTCCACAAATATTCTAGGAAATCAACGACAGGACATAAGCGGAAACTTAGCTGTTGAAGGGAACTCCTTTGTTATCTCTGAAATAGTAACAGTTTAAGAAAAGCCTGAAATAGATCCCATTATTTTTTCATTATTAAGCTTATCTTATTAAAGTTTTCCAAACCATTATACAAAGAGCTGTAATCTATTTGGCTGTCAAAGCGGATACCTGCGGATCATTCTCTGCACAAAGGAACTGCTTTAAAAATAGCCCGCAAAGCAAGTATCTGTGATTTCGACGATAAATGAGGCATTACTTTCCCACATCTGTCATTAACTGTTGAGTAACTCATAAACAGAGGAACATGAGAAAGAACAAATAAATACTGCAACAGTACTTAACTCTGAATTGCACTGCAACATTTACTGAATATTTAAACTGTGATATTCACACAAAATTTTTCCCTGTCATACTTTTATTCAATCCTACGCTACCTAGCGATTCTGTGAGAATTCCATCTTACGTAACGAGAGCATAAGGTGTATAAAATCAGTTCACAAAATCACATTTTCCTGTTTATGAAGTAGATTAGATTGAAGTGATAAAGGACAAAATTAAAGTGATGAACTTAAACATCTTTTAAATTTTGTATTGATAAAATGCAGAAGAGAAGACGTCCGATGATTCTCAAAGCCTTGTAGGTATATTCTCAACAAAATGTATTGCCCTAAGTTAAAAGCATGAAAATATAATCTTTCATGACTTTGGAAAAGAATTACTGTGGTTTGAAAAGTGTCTCATAAAAACCTTTACGTTACAGATTTTAAAATGATAAATCGAGAAAAGCAGCATTTCTTATCTTCCTGTACAATAACAGTTACAATTAAGAAAAATATGGAAAGAAATTATTCACCACGATTACAAATTGCATCTTAGTCCATTTCCTTATTTTCCATCGTTTTCTCTTCTTAAAGTTGAATAAACTGGTATTTTAATCGTATAAAATAATTTAAATTGCAAACTAGAATTACTATGAATCATAAAAATACTCTGAAGATTTAACAAAATGTGTAGAAAATATTCCGCACATGCCTATAATATTTTATTTGTAGCATATTGTGCGTTAAACACTTTTGTAAAACAAATGGGTAGAAATATATTACGTTTTTAGGGGAATATTTTTCTCCCCATTTCTCAATTTTACCGCTAGGTTTTCCAACATATGGCTTTAAAACGTCTGATTTATGGTAACAATGCAAAACTTATGCACATATACGAAAGTATTTTGTGCAAGCAAAAAGAATATAATTAAAAGTGATAAGTCTTTTGAAATGCATAATATAATAATATTAGTGTGTCTTTATGTGTGCTTTTTAATGTGTTGTGTTTATACTTTAAGATGTCTCTTCATTAATGTAACCACATATTTTTCTCTCTCAGTTTTCTAGCAGTGAAATTAGGAGAAAACATTTGAATAAATACTGTGTATATGTATATGTTACGCATAAACTATTTGAAAGTATGAGACTAATTCTCAAATAAATTCTCTAGTCGTTGTACCAGTCTGTCTAGTTCAAGGACCCTCAACCTTTTTATACCTTAAACCACATTCTAGAATAACGTTGGTGTAGTGGGCACATTTATTCGCTCAAGGTAAATATATAGGTTGACTTAATCAAAAACATGCATGATATACAAACAAAAATTATTTCAAAAATATAATTTTAATATTAAAAATTTTTCATTTCATTCTTGTATATAACAAACAATGACTAACTAACACAGATAAAAGTTGATAAATTCTTTGGTTTACAAAATTCATAAAATCAATGTGATATTTTGCATTGCATTTCATCGACCATTGTATCATAATTATCCCTATTAGCGTGGGACATTAAAGCCCATTTAAAATTATAAACATATAATTATAAAAAATACGCTTATATTTCTCCAATTTTTAATAACTATATAAATGTTACACAGCATTTCGTTGAAAATAGAAATAATTTTTTGATCATACTTGCACTCGTAAAACCACGGGCGGGCTTAGCCATGGTGGACCCTGGTCTAATTTAATGTAGTCCACATTACCATTCTTTCATTCTAACATTAAAAGGGAACAAAAAGCAATAAATTTCAAAGACAAATTTTTCATATTTTTTGTTAGTTACATGAATTTAATATATTTTCAGAAAATGCTTTTAAATTAATACATAGAGAGTTGAAAATTTCGAGAATTTTTTGCGTTTTTTAAAATATAAAGATGTAAATTACAATATTCTCATTCAACAACTTTTGCAACTAACACTCAGAATGACGTGAAAGAACTGCTTCAAATTTATTCGCTCTAATTCTTATTGCAGGTTAAATCAGTCCAATAAAGATTATAAGTCCAATAAAAATTAACTCAATTATTTAAATTTAAGTAATTCTTAATTTGTCTCTTATTTGCTATTGGAGTATTCGCAGTGCACTGAACGGAGAATAAGATTTACTGTTTCAGTGGAAAGGCTTAAAATTCATTTTCAAATAAGTTTCAGTAAAGAAATGTTTGCTCTGTAACGAGATTAATGTGTACCTCTTATCAGTGATACGGAGATACTTTTTATCAAGTATATTAATGACGCAAATAATTGTAAAAGTCATTAATTATGTATATTATGAATTAATGTGTAACAAGGTATATCATTTGTAGATGCTAAAAATAAAATAATGGTGAAACGAATGGCGCATATATTGCTTTAAAATTTCTGTTTTTAAGGAAGTAATAGCTTTAATTAGAAAGCTAAATTAAAGATATTAGATCAAGTCGAATTAGCAGGCCAATGGATTAAAAATTAAAATCTCATACGGATGGAAAGAAAAAAACTGCCAGGATGTATATTTAATATATTCACCATGAACATTGATTTTTTCTTACCAATTCCAATACTTAACAGTTTATGCTTAATTATGAACAATAACATGATCTTGCAAAATCTAATTAATATCCACTACTAAACATGCCCCTCTTTCCTAATTTTGTAGTGTAAATAAAAATTTAAATCATTTCTTAGTGTGCAAAAAACAAAATAATGATATTTCTCTTCAAATTTGAGAAATAAATTTAAGATACCCATTTTATGGTACTCAAGCACAAATTCTAAAATATCTACTAAGGTGCAAGGAATCTACTGGGTATGGTAATATTTACTTAGACCTTTCTTACCCAGCTGATAGCTCAAGCTGTCTATAAATATGATTAATCAAGAATTTACTGGCCATTTAATTCTTTACCTTGACCACTTTTCAGCGTTGTTAACTAATCACTGTTCATAAAAGTCTGCTTCACTTTTGAATTATGAAAGTTAAACGCAAATAAAAATAAATAAATAAAGATAAAAATATGCATTGAAAATGTGGCAGAGTACCTGGGATGGGAAACAGCAGGAGGAATTACATAATACATTTACATATCAGAAAGATTTTTCTAAAGTTCCAGAGTGGAGAATGTGGTCCGACTACTATGTATGAAACAGCCATAGATCATATTATTTTCTACAATATTTACATTGAAAGTTTTATAAAAATATAAAATGCAAAAGCGGCAAATAAAATTATAAACCTGTTATTTGGTATTGTCTCTACACAGGCAGATGTACTTTAATAATGTTTTGAGAGAATAATATAGATTTATATTTAAAGGGAAAAAATGCATTTAGATTTCAAAGTACTAGGAAACTGTGATCAATCCTTAAATCTTAAATGCTGACATTACTACATATGGATCTATATCAAAATAGTTACGAGATCTAATAACGTTTTAAATTTACTGTAATAATCGTTAAATACTTTACAGCTAGTACCTTTCAGAACGTGTATTAATCAAGGATAATGATACTTCCTTTTTTAGGACTTTATTATTTATTTTGGATGGATAAACCTACTGTTGAGCGATATAACTTAGTGTTAATTATTACAATATTGCATCATATAATATATTGAAAATAAAGAGTAGCAGTTAATGAAAATTGTTCTTCTTAGAATAAATCACATTTATAATTTGCAGACTAATTTAGTATTATTTAAACAGCTTAGTATTATTTAATCAGCTCGCCAAAGACTGGAATTTTTTTAGCACCATATCTTCTTGTGATAGTATACTGTTATTATTTTTCAGATGTATTACGCTATCGTGTATTGCATTATCTACGTTTACTATCATTATAATGTACATGTATTTCAAGCTCAATATAACTGATCTAATTCCGTTGTAGTTTAAAGTAACCAATATGCTTTGAGCTGAATATTGAATTACGAATCTTCAACGAAACACATGTTATTGCGAGTTTTAAATATTAGTCTGACACCTGATCTGTTTTAAATTTTTATGTAATGCATATAAAGTAGAATAGAACAAAACATATCATACTTACTTAGTTGGTTATATTTCAAGCTACATGTAAGCCAAGTATTTGATCTTATTTGTAAGCCAAAGAACAGAGAACAGCTGGAGTTGAGCAATGTTCAAAATGTTATAGCCAAGAATGCATTATCGAATTTTATTACAAAATAAAAATAGTGTACTACGCGATGGAGACATAGAATAAGATGATAATTAATAGTTTATCCTCATAATAAATCTCAATATACTACGATAATTCAAAGATTCAGTAATTTTCAAAGAATAAAACTTTTTCTAAACGTATGTAATTTTTTTGAAAAAATTAACAAATAATAAAACAATAATAAATAAAATAAATCTGAAACGCTTCAGATTTTAAATTACGTCCGAAGGGAAGTTTTTTTAACATTTTGTGTGTTACCTTCATTTATTAAATATCATGGTTTTCGCACTTAAAGCATAATATTCAGTCAAAGAGCAATGATGCAAAATAATTTTAAATTGAGCATATGTTTAAAAATTTCCATACAGAGTCTCACGCGCTGGCGATAAAAAATGTTTTTTCTGTACAACGTTGCCATTGCTCGCTTGGAAATCCTAGAATTTGTTAGTCAAAAATTCGTTAAAGTTTAACAAAATACGAAATCGATACTAACACAAATTCAAAACTTCAAATTTGGGCTTCCAGATGCCATATTCGGGTGGAAACGTACGTTATTCAAAATTTGACGGCTCTAGATACCGTTGTTTTATCACAATACGAAAAACATATATACATTTATGCAGATTCTTCATTATTTAATTTCTTCAAATATAATGCAGAACGATAAAATTTGGTGGTAACAATTTGAAAAGTGAAATGGACATTCAGAGTGATTTAACGTAAAATAGCAAAACGAAAACAATAGTCCTTGAGGGACAAAGTCCCTTTGGACTAATAATAAATAATAAAAATTACTAAAAAAAATTCTAAATATATCGTTGCCAATTATCTAACGCTTATTCTGTTTATAACTATTACGATTGATAAAACCAAGCTTTAGGAATACCATTAGTTAATAAAACTGTATGTCTTTGCACTTACCAGAGATTTTATCATGCTTTGAGTATAATTTCATTAGTAAAGAAGTGAACATTTATTAGCTATTGAAGTTACAGAAATGAGCTTGCACTAAGGAAGAACTGAGTAACATTCAGTGGGAAAATAATTACCACAGAATAGCGAAATAATTGCGGTATAT
>KK115622.1:0-39548 GCA_000611955.2 Stegodyphus mimosarum | reverse complement strand
AACATTACTCTTAATTAATCAATATTCAAACAATGGAAATCTTCGAGCAAACCATTAGCGTTCAGTAAAGAAAACGACGGTCTGAAGAATAATATTGGGAATAACTGCTTTATAATGTCTGTCACTTTTTATTTTGTGTTTATTTTATGACGCTAATTGTATATTTGAAGCTAGTGAGAATCCAATTACTATATGTAATCTTCTTATCTGCTTTATTAAATTCAGTTCTGCCTGGCGGTGCCGAGTAGAATTCATAGATCTTAATGTTAAAAAATCATTGCGAAGGCAGCTACTTTAGTCTGTAAAATTGTGGTAGTTAGAATTAATCTGCTATTGCTCCAATTAGGATTATTAAAAATATATATTACGGAGTAACTGTTTTTCAGATTTTGACGATAAACTCTTTTACTTCAACTAACATATAATTGTTGGAACGCTGTCACCCTCATCAGCATAGAGGTTTGTGGTGCCTACTGCCATAAAGCTGGACCTGAGTTCGATGCTCGGATAACGTCTTTGCTATGTGAAAGCACTTACAATAAGTTCGAGTCGAAAATTCCTTTGTGAGACTGCTTGCCGAAAAAGAAAGGGAAAGGGCCAAAAGTGAAATAGGGAACAGAATCCAGTTATAAAGGTTTCCAAGGCTTTCGCAAAGACAGACGCTATGCACTTACTCTTGCGCATGACGAACTTATTGATGAAATCAAAATCCTCTCAGATAAGGAGAAGTAGAAATGGCCTTTGAAATAATGTGTTTGAGGGTAAAAATACTAAATTAATTATTGCTCAGTGTAAGTGCCCATTTCTAGCAATTATCATTTCTTATAATTTTTTTAGGAAATCACAGTCAATAAAATAATTAAAATTCAAAACTGCATAATTGTTTAATGGTGTTATAGGCATCAAAAGCAGAATGTCCCGGTGTAAATTCTTGGTCAAAGGCTTAATTTAGGCGGTATGGAACCATAGGTAAAATGATCTTTCATGGAGCTAGCATTCACTTTTTTTCCTTCTTGAGGGAATAAAGTAGGTCTACAAGTACTATTTAGTATTCGCTAAGAGACCATAAGCGCAATGGCTTTTTCGCGAACTTTCAGCATTCACTTTTCTTGCTTTTCTAAGGAAAGACATGAATATAAAAACTTTATTATAAGACGAATTGGTTGTATCTTAAACTTCTGAGATCTTATATGCTAAAAATTGTAATCTGAGTCAGGTGTGAGTTAGTAGCAGGAGTTCCGAAATGGAAATATACTGGAAAACATTTGTAGAGATTTTTTAGAGTGGCAATTTTTCAAGGTACATATTTCCTCTAAATAATTGCTAGTACGTTTTAAATTTAAAAGTGTGAGAATGGTTAACTGTTGTGAATTTGATAATTGTAACTGAATTTTACAATTAAATATTTTATTATATTTTATAGTAAACAACTAATGAATGGATTAACAAGCAAATTTAAATGTTTTAAATAATGATAGTTTTTCTCTCATTTAGTCCCAAAATGAGTCAAAGTACTTTGATTATTTCGTGCTTTGAAAAGACTTAGCAAAGGTTAACAAATTGAGATTAACAAAGTTTTCGAGTAAATTTATATTTCATTTTACTTTTGAGTATGAAAAGTGAACTTGTTAATTATTTTATAAAGGAGCTTTTGCGTTTCGAGAGAAGCTGAGAACTAATCCAAATTTTTGGAGGAACTAAATTATTCTCTAGCAGTTTACTAGAAATAGGCTTTTAAACAGATGAAAAAAGTCAAATAAGTAATAAAAATGAATTTTTTACTAATTTTAAACCGACCTTTTTTAATAAATATATGTGTAACTCTTAATTCTTTTATTAGTCCACAGGGGCTTAGTCCCTGAAGGACTATTGTTTTCGTTTTTGGATTTTGCTTCAAATCACTCTGAATGCCCGTTTTCACTTTTCAAACTGTTGCCACCAAATATTAAAGCTCTGTATTATATTTAACGAAATTAATTAATTAAAAATCTGCACAAATGTATGTATGTTTCTCACATTGTGATATAATAACGCTACTTAGAGCCTCAAATTTTGAATTTTCTACTGTGAATATGGGCATCTGGAAGCCCAAATTGGAAATCTGGAATTTGATTTATTATTTATTTCATATTTCGCAAAACTTTAAGAATTTTTTATTAACAAACTCAAAGATTTAAAAGCGAGCAATGCAACACTCTACGGGAAAAGAAAAACCTTTTTGTCTCCAGGTCGCAGAAATGTGCGTCGGAAATTCTAAAGATATGCTCATTTTAAAATTATTTTGCGATATTGCTGTTGAACCTTTTTTTATGGTTTGAGTGCGAAAAACATGATACTTAAATTTATTAAGTATCATGTTTATTAAGTATCATGTTCATGTATCATAAAGGTAACACACAAAGCATTAAAAAAACGCCCCTTTGAAAGTAATTTAAAATCTGAAACCATTTCAGATTTTTTTTTAGTCCAAAGGGGCTTTGCTCCTGAAGGACTATTGTTTTTGTTTTGCGATTTTGCGTTGGGAGCATTAAAAGTCTGAATCACGTTTCAAACTGTTGCCACAAAATATTGCAGCCCTGTATTATATTTAAAGAATTTAAATAATGAAGAATGTGCATAAATGTATGTATATTTCTCCACATGTGATAAAACAACGGTACCTAGAGCCATCTAGTTTTGAATAACGTACGTTTCCACCCGAATATGCGCATCTTAAAGCCCGAATTTGGAATTTGTTTTATTATCTATTTCAGATTTTGTAACACTTTAACGAATTTTTGATTAACAAACTTAACGATTTCAAAACGAGCAATGGCAACACTCTACGGGGGAAAAAACCTTTTTATCTAAAGCGCGCGGAACTGTGTATAAAAAATTCTAAAGATATACTCATTTTAAATTATTTTGCGATATTCGTCCCTTCATATGAGGCAAAGGTGGCCCACCTATTAGGTGCCTCTATAATAGAGTGGCCATCACTTCTGGCCTTAGTAGTGGCCAAGCTGAAGTCGACTGAGGGCCCGCCATCGGTTTAAAAAAAGCATTTAATTTAATAAATTAGTTTCCTTTCCTAGAAAAAATATTATTTTTATAACTTCATTTAGGTATTAATCACTTTTATTCTATTATTAGCATTTCAGTTATTACCACTTATTGTATTCATTTAGTTCGGAGTTTCTGTAATTTCATTAACATATTAAGCACTGCTATTCAGTTGTACCCGGACTTTTGAATTAGGAAACATGAAAAATGAGCAATTCCCTCGAAGATACTGAAATCTGGAACTCTTGAATTTGCGCCGAGTGTGCTACTGTTCCACCACGATTGCATGCAGAAAGGAGGAAGAAAATATCTAATACAGTTATTCAGCATTTCATAATTTTATTACAAGTAGATGTCACATAAGATTGATTTAGCAATATTTCACCCCTTTACTATCTGAAATAATAGGTAACGCGCACAGTGATAATTCTTCCTGCATTTCGAAACGACTGAAAGTGTTTAAGTGCTTGCGTATTAAGTTTCGGAGAACGGATATCCACTCTTTCAACGGATTCTCCACTTTCTCACTGTCAAGCCAGGCTGAGTGTTCAATGTTCTCCAGAATGAAAAAGTGAGTGGGACCATTTTTCCGCAGAAAGTTCCCAACGAAAAAAATAATTCAAGCAAACAGACGTGTTAGTTTGTGTTGATTTTAAAAGTTAGATTATTGCAATACAGATTTGACAGTACAAGTACACGATTGTCCTGGACCTAAGAAGAGAGATGCCTTAGTGGAGAGGAATTTCTAAAGGAAACTGGCTCGTATTCACGTTACTAAGGGAAACCACGAAAATAAACCATGAAGCCAATCCGTTTGCCTAGAACTGAACTTGGGTCAAACGTCCAGCATTCAGCAATCTTAACCACTCATGCTGATTGCAAAATACAAACATATCATTAAATGTAAATATGGACATAGAATATGAAAATAGATGTTATTTTGTGGCTATTGGCAAAGCTTTATATTTTCTGAGAAGCCGGTTTCTTTGCAAAGAGAAAACAACAATATCGATTTTAAGTGTTAAAAATTCAAAAAATTGAATTTAAAATTTTTGCTTCTATGCATTTATAATAACAATGCGTTTTAATATGTGCTTGACTGCTGCCTAGTTAGAGGTCTGGAAATGTAATTTTCATGTTATAAGTTAGCAGAATTTATTACCTTTGGTTTAACTTTCAAACGTATTTCTATCATTCTAAATATTCTGCTATTTCTTTCACGCTTTCAGTATAATTAATCTTCTAACACCTATGCCAATATTTAGCACAAACATCTATGATAATGTCAAGGTATTTTTTATATTAAATGTTTTAAAGAGTTCAAGAGCTGTTTCCAAATATCTGATTAACTCTTTAATCACTGTTCCACTTGTGACACTATACTAAATAAAGAATCTCAAAATAAAAAAAAACTTAACCTCGAAATCTTTTGAAGCAAACCTTGAAAAAAAGGAGAAAATATACTCCGAATGTATTGAAAACTTCTAAAGGTAGCCAAATCACTTCCATTTCTTTGGAGCATGTAGTTAACCGAATTCAGGTCAGAACACCAGCTGTCCTCAGGTGGCCATATTGTTAGAGGACATCGCCTCAGTAATGATTTGGACAGTGCGCCAGAATAAATTACCAAATGCTGAGGGTGCATTCTGCAGCCGAAGAGAAGCAAAACATGTTCTGTGAAAGTGAAAAGTGTATTTTATGAGTTATGAGAATAAAACTCTTTAAAATTTGTGACAGTGGATGCAAAGCTTAGCTTGCCCGCTCCATCCGTATAGGATGAACTTATGGATATAAACAAATAATCGAACAATAGATGCCAGGTTGCAAAGATACAGACACAATGTAGGTGTTACTTCGATGTTGATAGTACGGTACTACGGGTATAGAGCATACAAAGTCTTTACACCCGAAAAAGACAGCAAAGACAATAAGGAAAAAATACCTATGTAAGCAAACGTTATAACTAATTCTAAAACTTCGAGCCATCACTAAGCATAACTTTTGTAGCTTTTAAGTTATGAAATGCTCAAAATAGCAAATTAAAGTCAGATTTTAGTGTCAAATATTCCTAAACGCCTTCAGTGTCGCGGACCCAATGAACAACATCCTCAGTACATTCCCATAGCCTGTCTGAAGTAACGGGATATGCGTAAAAGTCGCCTTGCACTCAGCAAAATAATCCAACATTTTCAAATTGCACGATCAGGCAGCCCATTGGATGGGATCGCATTATCAGTTTAGTCATCGTACGTGCAATGGAGAAACCCGTAAATGATGGATCTGATAGCTTGACAAAAATGTGGAAGTACTCCATCATGCATTAATCACATGCCTTGACCTATATAATGAAAAAGAATATTTTCCAATGTACCGCTAAATTGCGTTCTAAGAAATGACGTTTCATATCCCGTAACTTTTAAGTTAGTAACGTTTTCCACTGCATGTTCTTGAACATAATTAATTTACCTTCGGTGTCTAACACATTTCGGTATTTGTGAACTTCCCTGATATTTCTAAAATTCATGAAACTCCTTAAATGAGAATGTTCAGATTTTTCGTAATATGATCAATGAATCAAAGGCGCTACAATTAGAAATAAATTTCAATTTCTGCTTCTTACAGTAGCATTTTATAAAGATTTGATAATGCCAAAGGATTATTAGATGCTTTTATAATTCAATTGTGGCTTTGCATTTCTCATTTCTTGGCATAAATTGCATTTTATATAGATAATTATTAATTAATAAAATTAAAGTCATTTTGCACCATAAGTTGATATAAACCTTACTTATTAATTAAATAAACGTGTCTTTAACTAATAGAATCGAAGCTTTAAAAAAATCCATTTATAGGGGGCTCTTTAAACAAAAGCAGTGAGGATTTTGGCATCAGAAAATACATCTTAAAAATTTACGTGCAGTTCTTCCGCAGTGAGGTTTCAATGAGTAGTGTAATCAGCAGCTTCATTATATTTAAATATAATCCCGAAACTCCCTATAACGTGTTCTTTTATAATTCACTGGGCGCAAATAAATTCAGGAAAAGAGGACTAAAACAACAGAGAAGGTTAAATTTAGCGAAAAATTAACTTCATTCTGTATCTATTAATATTTCTAAAGATTAAGACTACTATATAAAGCAGAGAAAATCTAATAATGCAGAGGAAGTATTTGCGTGATATATAGGAATTTCTAAGTGTTAGGCTAGATATGAAAAAACTTTTCAGAGCTTATTTTCAGCATTCATTCTCTGATAAAAAGATTCTCCAAGATTTAAACCGCAAGATTAATGCAAGGCTTTATTTGCCAGTTTTGAATGTTTTAAATTGAATAAATGTGAAATTATTTTCATTGAACTATGAATATTTGATACATTGTTCAGCTAAGTTCGGATGTCTTTTAACAAAGTTTGAGATAAATGAAGTAGTATTTTATAACTTTAAGAAAATATCAGAATATCTTCTCTGTGCTAGAATCTTACCTATGTTAAGCTGTTATCTGTGCAGGTATACTGATCTTGAATAATTGCATACTGATCAAGTCAAGAATGTTTCTACAAATATTTCTTTTCTGTATTTATATCCATGGATTAAAATATTAAGCAGCAGGCACGATTTTCTGTTTAAAATATTTACTAATATTTCTATAATAAGAATTAAAATATTTACTAATATTTCTATAATATGAAGTTAAATTCAGGAAATGCATATCGCTATAATTAACGTACATGATTAATTTCTTTACAGCAAAAGCCGTGCAACTGGCAGCATTTTTTGAACCTGGCGGCAGTGTTCGGTAAGAAGGACAAAGATAAGCGTATACTCCATATAGTGCGAATATTTAAAAAAAAATAGCTATTTTTTGTCAAGAAGTCTAAAAGTGAGCGGTTTAGCTTCTGATTTTGGTTTTGATTTCAGTTGGAGCCAGAACTTATTTTAAGACGTTTTATTTTGGAGATGCATTTTATCTTCAATATATAATTTCGTTAAAACCATTTTTATTAATTATGAGAATAGTGTAAATGTTAATAATATTACAAAGAAGTAATTTTGCTGTTTTGGTCTGCCGAAGAAACTAATATTTTTAAACTGTCTCTGATATAAAACACGATGAAAAATAATTCGTCACCATCCGGACAGGATCACATTCTCCTCTTTCGGTAGTCGTCTTTTAATTGCGAAATATAGAGATGTTTCGCATTCCTCCGCATATGTTGTTGTGCATTTTATAGAACCTTCAACTACGGAAATCCATTTGAAAAATCCGTTGTGAGAACATGGCTTAATTTTTGTCTTTCCTACTCTGAAAAGAAGCTAAACTACACATCCATTTTAAGATTCTTATTTTTGCTTTGATTCATCCATTTCAGATGGCTACTCTGCAAGTACACGACGTAGCAGTGGTTTGGCAGCAGTTTTATGAGTTGTAGAAAAAGATGATTTTGCAGCACATTTGAAGAGGGAAAATTCAAAACCATGGTATTCTTAAGTCTGTTTGAGTGTTTCAACTTAGTACATCGCTGACACCAAGAAATACAGATTTGTTTGAGTTTTGTAATTTAAAGACAGTTTCTATTACTGTTTACTAAGAAGTACCAAATTGTAGATATTAACCTCCAACCAGCTTTAAAATTTGTCAAACATATTTTAAGAAGTTCCCAAATTTAAATAGAAATTTTTAACGTGCATATAGTTCCACAAGACTTTAAAAAATAGTCTCAATAGAAACAATAAGGCTTGGAGATTCAAAGTATATTGAACTGTGAATATAGTCCTATGTGGAATGTAATATTTCATGTTTGTGACAAAAGAAATCTTTCTGTCGGAATGAATACCAAACGACTTTTCTACAGCATTTTTCTATTTGAAAATAGAGAGAATATTTTTAAAATCGAATAAAAACTTTATTTAAAACTTTTTGTTTTCAGAAATATCTTTAGAGCAGTCGCTTGTTTCATTACGTTTGTTGCGGGTTGACAGCAATCGTACATTTGTCAGTCACGTGACTTTGTTAAATGCTGTCATTCGAGGAAATTAAGATTTTAATTTAATTTTCGAATTCCCCAGACAAAATAACAGTTTTTAGAGGGCTATCATTCGAAAATGAATAAGTTATTTATATTTTTCTTTATAATTTATATAATTATTATATTTTTAGATATACATTTAAATGCTATAATGTAGTTAATAATCTAAACAATCCATATTATTTATGAGACGTTGGGGCTTTAATATAATTAGAAAAAGAAGTTGTAATTACATACATAATAATAACACTATTTGGGTTTTAAATACATTAATCGCGCAGTGATGCAAATAAGTAACTTGTCGAATAATTACTTTTATTACAGAAGCTGTTCCTACATTTTTTATATGATTTTGGTTTGCTAATTAAAAAAATCTGATGTGTACACCACATGACTTACTTGTATGAAATATTAAATTATATGCATTTTTCTTGCATTTCATTTAAACTTATTGGATTGAATTAAATCTATAGGCTCTTTAAAATTCACTATATTTGTTTACCACAGCGACACTCTGGCTAGATTCAGTTAACAGCCTTAAATTTCATTCATTTTATAACTCAGAATGCACAAAAATTAAATCACTTGAAGAATTATCTAATCATTGCCTCTATCCAGATATTGTAATAAATCTAAAACGATGTATAAAAGAAATTAAACAAACCAAAAAAAAAGGAAAACGTTTTCACAGACTATTGAGTATTTTTCATTCAATTAATTCAGTTCTCACTTCGCGAAAAGGCAAAAATGCATAAAAACTCAAAATATCTCCATTAAAAATTACGAAGTAAGTCTTAAACACTTATTTCCTCCAATAAATTCCAGAAAGGATTAAGCATGATTTAATTCGCAATACTAAAAGAAGGCGTTATTCTTTGTCGTTGCGAAGCTTAGTTTCTCTAGCTTGGCAGAAAATGCACTATTCTGTTAAGTTTTAAACGTAAACAAGTATGGCTGCTATGTTAATAATAATTAGGTACAGATGTCAGATATCCTTACGTACAGATATCCTTACGTACAGATATCCTTACGTACAGATGTCACTCAAAAACATTGTTAAATTGCATTCGATAGCGGTCAAAATCTATATTTTCGTTGAAATATGATACCCGAAATTTTTCGCGATTACAATACTTCCTTTTTACTTACAGCTTAGTTTGTTAATCCACAGCAGATAGATTCAATTTAAAGTGTAAATATCTTACATTTTGCAGAATGATAAAAGGGGAATGACGCATTTACAGTGATTCGAATCAAAATCCCATTTAGAAACTATCAGCCTTATTTTTGAAGCTAAAAAGGATTACGGTAAATTTATTTATAATTAATACCTAGCAATTAAGTTTATAAACGAACTAGATTTTATTTATAAATGATTAACCTAATCGGAATTGATAGTTTGCTAAAACCTCGCTATTATTGCGTCAATTCCATGTCTTATCATGTGTCATCCAAAAAGTGGTCTAAAGACGACAAAAAGTGGCATATTATCTTATCCAACCAAAAAGAAGAAAGTTCCCATAGGGGAGTCAAAGGAAATATATTTTTTAAGGAAATCGAGCCATCATTTTCAAAAAATGTAAAGGAAAGCAAAATGTAAAACTTTAGATCGAGTTTCAAAAACGAAGTATTTCGGAGTAAGGAAAGTATTTTTCAAAAGCTAAACCAGACGAGAAGTTATTTAAGTGCAGCTTTAATAAAATAGATTGTTTCGCTATATTTACATTACTTTTCAACAGCTCTTTTAATGTGTGAAAAACTGAAGTATAAAATTCTTTTTTTTCTCATGATAGTACACTCAAGATTTTCTTATGTCAGCATTAATTCTTCCATGCAAATGTGACAATTTAGTGATTTTTTAGAATCAGTTAGGTTTTTTTTAGACTGGAAAACAAGAAAAAATAACTCTGCACAAGCCCACTCACGTACGCTACCCCCCCAAAAGGCACAGTTCTATATCTCCCGTTCTACTGCGCTGATTAACGAAATTCAAATTGCGTTCATTTTTCATGTCTCAATTTATATATAGCAGTGTTCTAACATAGGTATTTTAATGCAAAATCTAAATTTTCTGAACTAACATACCAGTTTTTTTTTTCATATTTCGATTCGACGACTCATTTATGTTATGCCTAGATTTTAAATTTTGTAATTTTTAGTGAGAAAGTAAGTTATGTAGAAATTTAAAAATTTAGCTTGGCGTATTGTTTTTTTTTTCAGTTTGCCCCAAGAATAATTTATTTGGTGAAATTCTTAATTTATAGTAAACTACTTACTTTTCTTTTTTTCATTGATGCACGAGCGAAAAAAAAAGGTCCATCGTTCATTCTTTCAAATAATTTTAACAAAGTGCGTAAACCACATTTTTATTATTATCGCTTACAATAAATACGCCAAATTCCTACAATATATTCACGCATATCTTAGGAAATTTTGAATAAAAAACTAATTTTTTGCAGGTATGCTTAGAAATATATATACATTAAGGTAATAGTAAAGATTGCATAGGTCATAATACAAAATTCTTTTTGAAAAATAAAAAAAAAGTATTTTAAAATAAATCATAAAAAATGGGCAACTTTTATTGGGAATGAACCTAAATTTCGAAATGTAAAAGTAGAATCAAGTAAGTTTAATAAAAAAATGAGTTATTAATAAATATATACCAAATTCAATTAACATGGAGGAGCTAAAATTTTGCGAGCTAATTTTTAAAAAACTACTCTTGCGATTTTTATAAAACTTGGTAGTTTGGCATAAATTGAGTCGTAGAATCGAAATATGGAAACAAAATTGACATGCCATTTCAGAAAAAGTTCTATTTTGTGCCAAAATATCTATATTAGAAGAATGCTATATATAAATATCCGAAGTCGCGTTTTCGAGATACGAAAACCGTAAGTTGAATTTCGTCAATCGGCCCAGTAGAAAGGGAGAATAGAACTGTCCAATTTTTTTTTTTTTTTTTTTTTTTTTCTTTTCTACATTTCAAGTGTTAGCTGGACGACATAATTGACGACAGTACACGAGGGAAATACGTAACGCATCCTTGTAATTCTCCTTCATATAAAAAGGCGACAGAGCAGAGGCATGGAATGCAGTCGAACAGATCCAGACAACAAGATGTTGTTATCCAACACATTTTAGTTCGGTTGCCACTGTTAAGCAGTTTAGAGTTTTTGGAGTCGGGAAACGGTGTTGTGAAGACTGTTGTGATGCGAGAATTTTTCTTTTCTTTTTTCCCTTTTTTTGCTACATATTTTATACACGAAAACACACAACGAAAAAATACTATAGTTCCTTTACGATTTTTGAAATATAACCCCTTTTATTTATATTTATTCCACCACAGAGCCGTATAAATACTTATTTGGCAAGAGTAAATATTATATTGTTTTATTATAAAAGAATATGTTTAAAAATCGATTGTTCTATAATATAAGAATATGTTTAACAGTATATTCTTTTATTTATAAGCAAATAGACGTAACTTAAATAGTATTTCTCCTAGCGGCATAAAATAATATGAGATTCATATTTCGAGGAAAACATATATTTCAGAACTTGATAACCAGTTTGATAGTTTATAGATTAAAAATGGTAGACAGAACGTCTTTATTTAAAGGTAGATACTTTTATCTCTTACGCGCAACAAAAGTGCCAATATTTTATTGCATATGTATAAACACATACATATTGTAAATTAATAACCTATTGCACGCGAAACAAAAATCACCTTGCTTTACGTATGATAGTTTATGTAAATTCTCTCCTGTAATTTCTATTTCTTCCACTAGCCTTCAGAATAGTGTACATTAGATTGAGTTTACAGAGCGAGCGACTTTGTAGAATCCAGTAAGAGTCACCCTTCTCTAAACTAATTTCGTGTAGTGATTACGGCTAGAAGTTGCGCCTAGCTGGAGCGACGTTAATTAGCAATAAAAGTTGCTTATTTGTACTCTGCATATTTAAATATTGGTATCCTGTCAGACAACAAAATTTTGCAGTTTTCGCATCGTTATTGCATTTCGTTTCCAGTACTTGCTGATAACGCTAGTGAACACGCGCACCTTTCTTAGAAGACTCCACAGTATAATTTTGATGTTCAGCAAGAATTCATCATACCAGTTTTCATGAAAATAATTCCAAAAAGAAAGGATAAAATTTTTATTAGGATAGTCTGATCTTTTGACAAAACTTTCACTAAATTTTAACAGCATATTTTTAAAGATACAACTAAGCTTTCAATATACTACTTCTATTCGTTTTTATTGTTAAACTAATTTTAGATTTAGTTACATGTTTAACAGATGAGAGAAAAGTTTAGAACAAGAGATTTAATTTGTTAAACGTGCTACTTTATTTTGGGTATGTTGCTTAGAATAACAAAATAGCCAAGTTTACTTTTTTAAATTTTGCTTAACGCTTCCTCATTTTCTGTAAACACAGCAGACAACAAACTAAAACGAAAATAATTCTCCTTATGTTTTACTTGTTCTTACATGTTTTGTGATGATTAATAATAACGGAAACCCTCCTCTTCATCACAGTCTATCATCTGTTAACAAGAAATTTCTTGAGAAGGATTCAAGGAAGAAAGATTGCATTGCATCTGAGAAAGAAGGGAAATATTATAACTCAGTATTCAAAGCAGTGCGGCATCTTCTGACTTTTTGGAGCGAAGTAACAAATTATAATGGAAAAGAAACTTGGGCCGTGCTTGTTAATTTGCATAAGAGACAAGGAGCATAGTTTTATCGTTAAAGGGTAAGCTTCCTCTTGAGTTAAGGTGATATCTGTTTTAAGCAAACAATAAACAATCAGATTTTCAAACATCAAATTTCAAGTATTTAACTCCAAAAGTTCTATGTACGGAATAATTAAAAATATAAAATAATAGCAATACGCATAATATATGATGGTAAAATTTACATATGCAGGGTGAATCTAAAAAAGTGGGCAAAACGTTACGGGTGATAAAACGCAACTGTATAAACAATATTCTTAAATATAGATAGTTCAGACGAAACGCAAACGGCGAGCCGCTAGCTGCCATTGTAAATCGTATAAAAATAGTCGTTCCTCGCCCCTAACGGCGTTTTCTAGAGTGGATTGCCGAGAGGATGGCTGTGGCACAAACCACAAAATTTCCAGGGCTATGGATTGGTCGAGGCGGTCCCAAAGCTTGATCACCAATATCACCAAATCTCTCGTGTTTGGGCGTTTTCCTGTGGGACCATAAGAAAAGCCTAATCTACGAGGGCTCCGTTGAAACCAATATGGATCCAGTCTGCAGGATCGCCGTTGTTGCCGGCGATACTCGGAAAATGTCTGGTGTCTTCGCAAATGTGCATCTAATTCTGGTCGCAAGTTCTTTAGGAATGCCTATCTGCGTCTCGCAAATGAAATTACGTTGCACGCATTACAGTTGCTGGTCATTATTTTTAACAAGTCTTTTAAATATTAACTCACCAGCTTCCGAGCGGTAAAATCCTTGAACACTGGTAGTTTCGAATTTGGTTTGATTCCAGACGCACGGGCTGGTTACATGGGCGTTTTCGTGGTTTTACTCACATGTAACGTGCATAGAAGCCAGTTTTCTTTAGAAAGTCCTCCATGAAGGCATCCTCTTTAGGCACATAGCCCTAGTGGGCTTTGCCATGATCAACTAAACGAAACTTTTAAATATTAAACACCATTTCTTGTAAACATCCAAAATTAAAACATTTCCTTCTTCACCATTATTTTGTTTCCACTTAAGCTTTCCTTTTTGAGTCACGGATTATATTACGAAAATTGTTAAAATTGCCGTTTTTTCTCATGATGTGTAATCTCATAATCTGGATCTGACCATCTGGTTAACTCTACCAGAAGCACATATATGTATGTATGTATGTACGTATGCATGTATGTGTATATACGTAATAAATATAAATATGCGAATATGATATATGATATATATATATATATGAATATGATATATGATATGAATTGCTTTATTGCTTTAATATAAAAAGCAATATCACAGCTTTATTTTTTCGCTCAATTTATTTTGCCTTTTATTTAATTATTACTTTATTTGATATATATATGTATATATATATGGCTTTGCTACTACTGGTATTTTATACCATAGGTATATTTCGGCTGTACTATTATACAGGCCAATATATTTTACACATTTCAAATTTTTTTTGCTTTAATGTAACAGATTTTAAGAACTTTCTCCTCTATTTCTATTTTTTATTATATATTTTTTCATCAAATTTTCTTTATTCCATTTCTTTTTTCATATGTTGTATTGCTTCTGCTTTACATGTTTTTGAACTCGGTCCTGGAAAATTTTAAATTTAATTTAAGTTTTATTCCTTGTTTAAATTTAAAGCTTTATTGCTTGTTTATGAGTTCTGCTATTTTTTAACGCAGCCTGTATGTTTTAAAAATTTGCATACAATTTTGTTTTTTCGAATATTGGATAAAACAATTTGCGTATGATTTTGTTTTCCACTACTGGATTGTAATTTTTGAAAGTTTTGTTTTTGGACTGGAATTTACTCAAAAGAAAAAAAAAACTAATTGAATAATTTGGTAATCTTTTTTAATTTTTCTATGCTCTTCGTGCTATAATTCTGCAACTTTTTCCCTTTCTACTTCGCCCTGTAAGAGATGGACCAATAAAGACATAAATTAATTTTAACTATTTTTATTGTTTTACTAAGACTATTTTTAAATTTAAAACTTTCAATTGTGTCATTATTAGTTCAGAAACAGGCTACATTACATGTATTTATCAAATCTATAATTTAGTTTTAAAATGTTTTAACTTTCCCTCTTTCTACAAAGTATTTGTTGCTTTAAGTATAACAGAGAATATACGAATAAAAACAAAACATATGTGTGATGCTGATTCTCCCAAGAACGTGATTTTATATCTTCACCGCAAACACAGATTTCCGGAATTACATCCATTATTTATTGGATAAATTTATTTCGAAACGCAGACAGATAGAAATCAAGCATCAGTTTCCTACATTTAGGATTACCAATAACTCTTGACGAATGCGTTCAAAGTTACATAGAGGAAATAACTTACAGAGTAAACACTGATATCCCTTAAAGTAATTTGACGTAAAATTTACGACATTTAAGCTGTGAATTAAGGAATTAATCAGATCTCCCAATCAATGAAGCAAGTTTTAGTGTGATGAGTTAATGAAAGAATCCTATTTCGAATTTCAGATATAATTCTGAATCACGACTTTACAAGTTAAATATTTTTAAAGAATTTCTGCTTCCACAGTTTTACGTATTTACTTTCCGCAAGAAAGATTCATCATTTCGACAGTATCTGCTCTCCATAATCAATGGCTCAAAACTTTACATTCTGCATATTATACTAGTTTTAAATGAGAAAATTCATTCACGTCAAACTGAAATGCAACTCTTGTGATACAACAATAGCTTTGTTTTATTAAAGGAGTACTGATTTTCGAATTGTCGGACTAAGTTAACAACAATTCAGCTTTGTGTTACGCTTATGAGGTTTCATATATTTATTTTTAACTAATAGCTAATTTTAAGTTTGAGTGCTTTCCTATAATTTTTTTCACCTTTTTCATGGCAGAACGTAAATGAGATAGCGAGCATTTATTCAGATTGAGGAGAAAAAAGTGCTATTTAAGCAAAGGTCAAGCAAATTAATTTTTAGAGAGTGTTCCGCCTATTCCAGGCCACGTTGTACCTTGACTATTAGCAGTTTTATTCTAAGGCGTTGAGTGTTTCCAGCCATTCGGCTTCTCTTGCCAATTCATTACAAACCAAAGCCTTTCCTGAGCGTTTAAATTATCCTGTGAGCCGTTAGCCTAATCTAGTACATTTGAATTAGTTCAACATTACGTATCTAAGTTAAACCAGACGTGTTGGCTTGTGTAAAGCCAAGTTGGATGATTGTTATTTCTTTGCCTTCAAAATAAAAGGGCTATATACACCTTTCTTAACTTTTTCTGTCTACAGCTTAAAACAAGGGGATTATTCCTCTGTGGTCTTTCTAAAGCTCACTCCTTTATGCTACCAAAGAAAGTGAGACTCTATAAGCTATTTAGTAAAAGGAAAAAAATGAAAACTATATTAATATTTAAACTGCTGATGATAGTTTAAGTTTTGAGGTTATTATTTTAGTAACATACTTATTCCTAATCTACATAATTTATGATTTGAACGTTTGAATGAACGTTTTATTGAGCACTAGTAAGAAGCTTCTTACACACAACGTGTGCGTAGCGTTAATAGCTTTGATGCAAGTGTTCAGCGCATAATGAATATTATTACATTACTTATTACACATTATTCTACACATTATTACATTAATTGAAACTGGACTTATTCGGGAATACATACGTATGTAGACTTAGATTAGTCAAATTCACGAGTTCATGTAAAAAAAATCTGGCGCTCCAGAATGTTTATAGATTATTGTTTCGGCTGTATTATTCTGGTAACATAGCGTTCATGTGTATTTTTCCTCGCGTACGAATGTATACATACGTGGTTTAGCAAAGGTCCGATAAGGTTATTCAAAAAAGCATTCCCAAGTATCCCAAGAATATAATGGGACCTAATTTTCGTCTATTTTATAGATGATAACGCATAGAATCATCGAATATCCTAGACGAGGAACACTTAAGTAATGAATATAGTATTATACATTTAAAGTATCCAGCTTTTCCATCTGAATTCAACTCAACTGAGCCTACATGAAAAATACTGGGGAAATGTCTTGGAAGACATGATCTATTTGTAGAAAACATCAAATCCTACTGCCAACATTAAGTGGAGAAAGAGTTGCGCTTCACACATTTAAAAAAATTATAATCATTTACTGAGTAAGCTCAGATGATGTATAAGCTTGTAAAATTAATCACTTAGTCAGAAAAATCCAACCGAAAGAGATATCTTAAATAATATTGCTACAAATTTTGCAGTAAGCAGTATTCGAGCTAGGCCGAAGCATAGAAAGCAAGTTGTGTTCAGGATGAAATCTTAATTCAGAATTAGTTAGTTTCGGCTTTCGATATGTTTGATTAAATAAGAAATACTGCTGTAACATTATTATTGTCTGTTTGAATTTTAGTTCCATTTACATCAACAGTGTTTTATAAGAGTCGTATGACATGGATTAGTCTCGAAATAATGTAGTTCAGGATAAGATTACTATTTTTAGAACATATAGCGAAAATACTCAGATTTAAACATTAAGGGGATATTGATATTTAAAATTATACTTCTTATATTTCTTATATATATGTCTATAAGAAAATAGAATATATATGTATATAAGAATTTGAACCTTAAATCGAATACTTTTAGTTCTTTCTGGTAGAACAACAAAAAGGGATTAAGTGTTGAATTCGAAGCGTGGTTACTTCAGCGAAAATGCAGTGGAAATGAACTGAACTCATTTAACATGCAATTGTTAAAAGTTACATGATGGATAAAATTGGCGATTTAGGCACCTTCAGTCAAGACAAATTATATACACTCGTCGTTTTTGATTATCTCATAATACCGTATCAAGAATACGGCGAGAATACATGAGTACTGGAAAAGAAATGTAATCGAAAAATTGCAAAGGACAAGCTGACTTGAATGTGCGTGATATACGAAGATTCTGTCATATAGTATGTAACGAGCAAATCCAAACCTGACCTCTGAACTGAATGAGGAAGCTTGATTAACAGACGGACCTCTCATTGTTTTCTTCACTGTATCGGTTTCAGAAGTCGAACATCTATGAGAGTTCTACTTCTTAGTGCACACCACCAAGATCAACGCATTGCAGTGAACCACAGACCATCAAGACTAGACCACTAAAAGCGACCAGAATGGAATAATGCGTTTTGGAAAGTTTAAGAGCTTCATTATTTGTATCAAGCGCATCTAACTGCACAGATCAGCAGGGCAATTTTTTACATCCTTTCACGCTTTTCTGTCTTTTAAACGGAAATTATTCTCCAAATGAAAGTGTCCCAGTAAGGAAATGTCTATCACAGATCCCAGTAGGCCACCGCCTGGTTCGGAAAACATAACACGGAATTTTCGCTAATAAAATACGAAAATCCCGGTCTTAAATCTCACTGAATACCTTTGTGATACACACGAAAAGCTGGCATCTATCACCAGCATCCCTAAAGAATTCATAGGAAATTTTAGAAGGTGCTTGGAAATCAAACATCTGAAGACTTTCATATATTTGTTGAATGTCTTGCTCTTTAGCAGCCGTTTCCGAGGTTATAAGCGCAGCATCTACTTCTTTAGTTCTTCTTCTTTCATCTACTTTTTTTTCTATCCCTAATTCAGCTGTATTTCTGTGAAAAAATAACATTCATTGCAAAATAGTTTTAAGAAGTTCAAATAAAATTAATTTTAAAATGACAAATTAGGCTCCAATGAGTTACACGTTTTCACAACGTTAAAAATAAAAGAAAAATCTCATTTATCATATACTGATATTTCTAAATATATTAATATACTATCTATAGATTTCTAATCTGCATTTTCTAACAGGTAAGAATCCTTTTACGTTCGGAAACAAAATATACATATAACGAAAGCTACTTTATCGAAACAAAAATCTATAACATATCTAATAGAGTTTGTTTTCATTTTTTTAGTTTTAAAAACATAAACGTTCCTTAGATAAAACTACTCAAGGAAATATATTTACACATTTTTCAAATTACATTCCACGCTCAATGTGCAGAAACTATTCAAAGAATTAATTTCTACTTACTAATTATTTCATGACACATGCTTATTTTGATTTTATTGGCTGACATTTCCTAAAAATAAAGTCTCTGTTCTTATAAATATACTATGTTTGAAGAAACAAGTACCTTTATGAAACAGAAAGCAATAAAAGCAATGTTATGTTCAACGTTTCAGCTTCACAGGCTTGAAATTCCTAAATCTAAAATTTTTCTAAGCACAATTTGAGCATATAAGTTTTATGACATAGCTACGAGAAAAATCCAGTATAATGTGCTGGAAAAGCATGTCCAGCAGAAATTTGGAATTAAATCCCCATGTCTGAAAAGAAAAAAAAATCTTCATATAAAGATTTTCTTTCTTGGCACTCAAGTATCTGTGCCGTCAAAAAATACTCAGTGTGCGCGTAAAAATGGTTTCTGCTTGTTTAGCTCAGACTTTTAAGAAAAGTTTACTCGCCCCACTGAATTTCTTTCACGAAACATTGACTTCACTGCAACACAACAGAAAAGAAAAAGGCGCAGGGGGTCAATTTAGGGTCCATTTAACTGGAATTTTTGACCCAGAAGTCTTTTTCTCTTGATCTTTTTATCGGGAGTTTCTGAGGGTGGAATTTTGTGGAAACGGAGAATTATCTTAAGCTGAATGACAATCCTTAAATCGAATACTTTTAGTTCTTTTTGGTAGAACAGCAAAAAGGGATTAAGTGTTGAATTCGAAGCGTAGTTACTTTAGCGAAAATGCAGTGGAACTGAACTGAACTCATTTTATGCATTATTTATTCAGATTTTTAATAAATGATATTTGAGCATTGAACTTAAATTTGGCTCAATTTAAATTCAATGCTCAAATATCAACTAAAATTCAATGTTAATACCTGCATTAAAATATTTTAAGGTAGTAAACGATGATGAGCATTACCCAAAACACTTGTGGGGATAGAATTTGTATCAAATAAATGTATTTGTAGAGGATATTAGGTTTTTCGGGATGAAAACGTAAGACACGATCTCTGTCATTGACACGATTCGAGTCACGGATTTTATTAAGTATTACACTTGATCTGGTAATGTTATTTTTGTCCTGAATATCTAATACACGAGAAGCGAATTATGGCTATGTCTAAGAACAAAGCAACTGTCTTAAATAGGTTAAAATAACTTTCATATTTAAATACAGATTTAGAACATAATTGCACTACCTTGCGCTACATTAACCACAACTCGTGGGGATGCAAGATAAATAGAACAGTCCATATTAACGTATATGCTGAGCAGTAGTCAAATACTGCGCAATTACACACTATACTAGAAGTTGGCTCAGTAACAGGCAGCGAGAGGCCGCAAAGCCCAATAATTATAAATATCAGAGCTGGCAGGAAACTAACCACATAACGTTCACACGGTGCCAGAAACACTTTCTATCTCAAATCCAAAAACCTTATTTCAAATAGTCACTAATTTGAATTCTGTTAAGGAATGCGAGAGGAATAAGAGGAATTTATAACAGAGGCTGAAATTGAAATAGGTGGTTAATAAACACAAGATTCTTTAGAAGCTGACTGTGCTAAGCACTTACACCACAAGAGTAAAGATGAGATAATTTCTTACATTTTTCCCTACCTAAACGGAAACTGCACATGGGCACGAAGCCAAGCGACCAAATGAGATAGTAACGATTTATTATCCACCACATTTTAAATCAAGTACCAGAAAGCACATACGGGGGTAATAGGTACCGATAATTCCTTCAACACATATATTTAAACTAATGAAATACTACAATAAAAAGCTTTATGCTTTATATTTTCTCAAATTATACACTTCTCACTATTGAAGATATTTTATTAAAATAAATAAAAATATCATTTTAAATACTACAGTTTGACTGTATGGAATTTTAAGTACTGTATTAGAAACAAAAGTGTAGAAAAAAGAGTGCAGAATATTTACCTCAAAATACTAAGATCCAAAGTTCATGTGTTAGGGCATAAAAATTACGCCAGCTAAATTTAGTTTTAGAACTGATTGGTTTTCAAAGAAAAAGTGGATACTATATGCATATGTACGCATATCCTCCTCCCCAGCTATCTAGCACAACGTTCTGAAATTTTTTAAATATTGAATGTAATGTAATTTTTCCTTCGCTCAAGAGGTTCAAAACTATGACTGCTTCTAAATTTTAAATGGTTTCTCCCCTATAGTGATTGCTTTTGTCTCACTAATTGATTTGTTTGACAATCTTAGGTGCTCGAGCTTTAACTGATGAAGCAAATATAGTAAAAAAGCTTCACGAAAACAAGGATGTCTAATGCAGTAGATATTTCTGAAGATCATTTCAAGTGGCAAGAAAAATTAAACGTTGACAAAGATAATGACAACCGTGACGACAGCGACGATTCACAAGCTATTAAAGTTGACACAGACCCTGCAAGCAGCACTGAATGATTTAACACCCAGGGAGTAGCAGTAGAACAATAGCATGAACTGTGAAACTGGTAAGATTCAAGACATAGGGAAACAGAAATGATCATATTTTGTTAGATATTGTAATGTTAATATTACTGTTTTCTCTTATTGGAAAGTCGATTTCATTTAAATAACTACTATTATGATAATTACCGGAAGTTTATTTATTAATACTTTCCATTTGTTATGAATTTACTAAAACTGTGTACTTGAGAAATTGAATAATTTGCATGATTTTCTCAACTCGATTTTCGCATCATAAAATTAGTTAAAAAAAACGGGAAAACAAGCGATTAACTACTGTATATAAATGGTAATTTTGGGTGAAAACGGGATAAATTAGAAGATTGTAGCGTAGATCTAGAAGACAGCCGTTAAACGATGAGATGCTTATCAGCTTCATGGTTAATTGGAGAGACTTCAATGTTTCAATAGATTCACAAAACGAAATAAGAAAAACAGCTTTGAGGAAAAGAATACATTGATTCTTTTTGTGAATATCCTTGCAGTTCACACTATGTTTGAACAGGTGATGCAATCGAAAAATTTCGTATATAGCATTTACATCTTAAAAATGAACAAAGCGGAGCAGCAACAACGTGTGAAAAGGTAATGCTCAGTTGTTCGCCATGGTATTTGTAGTAAAAATTTCCTTTAATTTGATTGGCCGAGATTTCATCACACTGAAAGCGTAATTATATAAACGGATTAATTTTGAAATGCGCTCTTTAGAAAACGTTATTACTATTTTTAGATTAGAGGGCTGAAATACACAAATATGAAATATTCAGGGGTTGTTGCTAATTTTAAGTAAAATAGTACTTGCATAACTTCAGCTTACATAGGTATACATATATGCAAAAGATATATATATATATATATATTATAGGCAACAGGAATCTCCATTTGGACCGTTCCGGAATCATTTTGAACGATTTTTTTTGCGTGATATCTCTGCATACGGACAGGATAAAGGACTGTCTTTACAAAACGGACTGTAAAAAGGGATTTAAAGTGAATTAAAAGATATTCGTTTGTGGCGTCAGTACGTACGTAGGTGTTACATAACTCAGAAAGGATTAACCGCAGAACTTTGAAACTTTGCATATGGGACTGACTGCTTTAGCATCTAGTCGTGAACTTCCGTTTATAATTGCGATCGTCAGAACAAAACTTATATATAGAGAGAGAAAGAGAAAGAGATATATAGATATATATAGATATAACTATACTAGTATACATCATGGGTACTTATATATACACCCAGGCTCTTACCCGGCCTTTATTTTCGCAATCTTTGTCCTAGTCATATACTTTCAGTTACAGATGAGTTTTAACAGATTTGTTTTTAACAGATGAGTTATATTCATGTTTGGGCAAAGCTAAATTAAAAAATAATTAATATTAAAGTTAATTTTAAATTTTATTTTAATTAAATAATGAAATCTAACTTTTAATGCCCTTTCTCGTTTCCCATAGTTATGTTTGGGAACGTTTTATAGTTCTTATGAAAAGAATAGAATTACAAGTTTGACTCCCTTACGAGAAAAATTGACCGGAATTTCAAAATTTGCAATATTTGATATCATTTCCAACTTGCCTTGAGAGATGGTTAAATTAAGTTAGAATAACTCGTGAAAATAAGTTTAAATAAAGGGCAGCAAAATATTTGCATAATTTAAACAGGCTGCACAAGGAAATCCTGTGATGTCACATCAGAATTTCTCATCTTGTATGAGAATTTGAGGGTGATTACATTTTATGCCGACATTAAAATATATTGTTGTTGCCACAATAAAAGACTACTTTTGATCCATAAACATAAATTGAAGTTCCAAGCTAATATAGAATTTTTGTTTGATTGGTTGTTGGTGGCTATGGCCATTTAGCTTATGAACGTAACCTATCGTCATGCAGATTTTACAGGTTTGGTTTAATTTACAATTACTGATGTATGAGTAAAATGTGAAGTACTAAAAGATCATAAGACTATCAGGCAACTGAGTTAGAACGTAGTTTGCGTTGAATCCTGGACGTATATTTCTGTCAAATGTACTTTTCGATATCTCTACTTCGGGTATACTAGTATTGTATTAGTATATTTGAATTATAATGTTATCATGCCTAATTTATATTTAATTTAACGTTTTTACTATACGTTACTCATCATTTAAAATAAGGCTTTCATGTAGTTTTAATGAACAGAAAACTGCAAGAAATACTTCAGACACACACAGAAAAAAAACAGGAACATGACAGGAAATGAAAATAAAACATATTCAGAAAATGTAATCTTTGAGAGTAATATTTTGCTCTATAATACATAGAAATAATTACAGTTCTGAATAGATTGCAGTTTTCCAATGTATGATAGGCATGCATTTTATAGACGCAAGCTAAGGCAAGGGACTAGCTTTACTAACTAATAGAAAATTGCATATTATATCCTAACAAAATGTTTCCTACAATTGGAATGAATTATAGGAAAATATTTCCTAGATCAAACATATTTGTCCATTGTAGTAGCCGTATTCTGCATTAGGGATAGATATCTAGTAACAAAGATGATATAATGCAGTGTAAATGTGTTCTTGCAAATAACCGTTTTTATTTCTATTTATTTGTGTTTGAAATCCCTTAGGATATCTCTCGACAAAGATCGTAATGTTATTTTTAGATATTATGTATTTCTGGCTAGAGATTATTCTTAACGCAAAAAAATAATTAGTTTTCCTGGAAAACATAACATGTAATATTCCTGGAAAACAGTTTCTTGACTATGACTTAATCACTGTAAGTAACATTTGTAAATGGATCTGATAAGAATTATTATGAGAGCTAATCCAGAAGAGAAGACTGCATTAAAGATTACCAATACTGGACGTCGATATAATACGCATGTAGATAAATTGTTAGGGCTCAGAATGGAAAGAATATCTATCTAGAGAAGGACAACTTTTACGAATGATTCCATAGGTACCTATTTAAGTTAAAAAGGTAAAATAAAATACGATTAATAAATCATTTTGCGATTCCGAGTCGAACATAGAACCCATTTAGCACAGTTCAATAAAATTTACCATCCTACCTGTCATTATAAAAAGAAACTATTGTTTTAAATTGTTGACAAAATATCTTGCCCGCAATAATGGGAAAATAAACAGTGACATGTTTTCATCTTTTTATTGAATAAATGATGAACTGTATGTAAATTTTATTTAAGTAATTAAAACACATGCTTTGAAAATTTTTACTAAATATCTAATATTAGAACACCGTCGCAACATAACGAGAGAAGAACTAAAGCAGAACTGATGTTCTAAATAACGTTTAGACAGCAGCAAATCCATTTCAGCAGCAAGTTTCCTTGTATGAAGTAAAGGAAGCATTGTAATCACGAAAAATTTCGAGTATCACATTTCAACAAAAATATCCATTTTGACCCCTATCGAATGCAATTTGTCAATGTTTTTGAGTGACATTCCTACGTAGGAATAGAATAAAAGACTCTTTTCCCCCAAAATTATAAAACTATTTTAAAATGAATTCCGAAGAGATTTTTTCGTGGTGTCTGTATGTATACACATTCGTACATACATATGTACGCATCTCGCATAACTGACTCGTATGAATTGTATGTAACTCGTATTTATCTCGCATAACTGAAAAACGAGTAGCCTCAGAACGTTGAAATTCTGTATATAGGTCTGCTATAACATGTATACGTGCACCTCCTATTTTGGTTGCAATAGGCTGGATCAAAAGTATATAAATATATGTATCTATATATCCACTCTATTACTTGCCTCAATGAGCAAAGTTTTGTTATTCTTATACGTTGGTAAATTCTGCATTTTTTGCTTTAAAATGATTGAATTCTGTTGTTGTTATGTTCCGGTTAATGGTTTTATGCCTTTAGTAAATCTGCATGCAAGAGGTATAGAATTAATAACAATTTAAAAGTTGTTTACGTGAGGCTAAGCCGAATCATTTTTCCCATGGAAGCCATATTTGTTTACATCTGAAACTTAGAAGAATAGTCGTTAAAGAATAATGTTGCCAGTCTAAAGAAATTAAGCTTCGCAACAATAAAGATAGCGTCTTCTTTTATTATTGCGAATTAAATCAGGCTTAACCCATTCAGGAAATTTGTTCCAGGAAATAAGTGTTTAAGATTTACTTCGTAATTTTTAATATAGATATTTTGAGTTTTTATGTATTTTTGTCTTATCTCGAAATGAGAACTGAATGAATTGAATGAGAAGTACTGAACCGCCTGTGAAAAACTGTTTCTTTTTGTTTGTTTGTTTAATTTCTTTTAAACATCGTTTTAGATTTATTATAGTATTTGAATAGAACATGTGGCCACGATTAGGTAATTCTCCAGATGATATACATACTTTTCCTGTATTCTGAGTTATAAAATGAATGAGATGAAACGCTGTTAAGTGAAACAAGCGCCAGAGTGTCGCTACGGTAAACAAATATAGTGAATTTTAAAGAGTGCATTTATTCTGTTGTGGTTTACACGCTATCGATGAAGTACATTTAATTTAATCCACTAATTTTAAATGAAATGCAACGTGCATATAATTTAATATTCCGTACAAAGAATTCATGTAGTTACACAACAGAATTTTTTTAATTCTTTGATGTCGGTAAGTTGTGCGTTTTTTGCTTTAAGAATGATTGGATTATGTTGTTCTTATCTTCCGGTTAAGATTTTCTTGCCTTTAGTTAATCTGCATGCAATAGTTGTAGAATTATCAACAATTCAAAAGTTGTTTAAGTGCATCTAAGTCTATTTTTGTTTATCGTAGCAGACATATTTGTTTACATTTGAAACTTAGCAGAATAGTGGATTAAGCCTTTCTGCACCTCCAGTGTCTTTTTGCCGAGTGCGACTAAACGAAAACTTTTGATTTTCTGCATGGAAAAATCCGGCTTCTCGTCTGCTGACCGAATTGCTTGTTTTTGCGTAGAAATTGTAATTGTAATTGTATTTTTAAAAAATTTTTTAACTGTATTTGGTGTTTTATGTTTTCTTATATCTTTCAATTTTTAATTACGATATTTTCAACTTTTACGTATTTTTGCCTTGCCGAGAAGGGAAAATCGAATTAATTGATTGAGAAATATATTACTAATGAAATTGGAGAAAATTAAGTTTAAGTGAAATGCAGGAAAAAATGCGTATAATTTAATATTCCGTACAAGGAAGTCATGTGGCGTATGCATCAGAATTTTCCGTATAGTCGAGGGAACTTTGAGACAACTTTGCAGACGTAACGTAATATTAATTTAAATTTTTAATAGCCACCAAAGTATTAGTTTGCTTCCTTTTCTAAATTAGTAACGTTATATTTTAAAATTAATCTTTCTCATGAGCGTAATTCTTGAATTAATTGATGATTTCCATGTTCAGTTCATGTAACACTACTGACACAGATAACGCAGGTAATGGGTGAAGGTAAAATAACAATCTTCTACTTAATAGTATTTTTTTTGTTTAACTTCAAAAGTAAACATGCGTAAATGTTTTCAGCACTACTCTATTAATTAAATTTCTGGCTAACTATTACGTCAAAGCTCTCCTTTGTTTAGGGTTCTGATACTGTAATGCACTACTCCAAAACAAGAAACCTTTCTTCAAAATACGCTGGTACATTCAAATAATGTGATTACAACCTTATATTAAATGAATTAATGATGCGAATCTAATAACATCTGCAATGTATACAAAGAATAAAGAACATATATTGTAAGATCTAGTTATTTCTGTAATCCAAATTTGCTTTTATTAAGTTAAAATATAGAGATTCCAGGATTTCTTCTTTCACTATGTCTATAGCTTTCTGAAAGTAAATAGATCAACTACTCAAAACTTCTTAAAAAATGTGTTTATTTAACATTATTAACTAGTAAATTATAAAGCTGAATATTTGTAAACTAATCCTTCGCTAACTGCAGACTTTCTTAAAAAGTAAATAAAATTTAGTGAATCCCTTTTCCCTAAAATGTAAATTGCCAGAAAATTAAATGTTGCCTACTTAACGTAAGTGGTTACGTATCCGTTAGTTCATTTCTTATGTATTAACACTTTTTAGTTTAATTTCTTGGACAGACTTAAATGGTGGATTACCTTAGCAGTAGAATACAGTGCAAAATAGTAGAATGAAGAGAAGCTTTAAGGTTAAAAAAAAATAGAGGAAAACGTTCACTTACGTAAAACATATGTTCAGATCATAACAAAGGAATGAGTGACAACCCATTCAATAAAGATCAAGAAACCCTTGAGGGGTGTATTATGATAGGGGGGAAACACACTGTCAAACGAATGTTCAACGTTCGGATATAAGGGCATCAAGAAGATTTCCGCAACAAAAAGTTAGTTAGAAGAGAAAAATTAAAAATTTTAATATTATACGTGCATCACTAATATTATTAAATTTTCTCCGTCTTCTTATTGTCTTGATTATTACATCATAGCATCATTGCATAGATTAGATAAACAAATAATGACTCTTATGCCTTTAAGAAGGCTGTTGAAAATATCACGCTTTGGAAAGAATAGAAACAGTTTGAATAAAATAAAAACAAAACCTAAAATGATAATAAAAATAAATAAAATTTTAGTTGAAAAATACTAATTTTTTTCATTCGAAGTTATTAACAACAAACGCAACGTTTTGCACACTTCACTACTGCCAAACGATGAAAACAATTGGTTTTATGCAAGGTCTAAACTTTGATAGTTTGAACTCCACACAAATAAATAATATACTGATTCTCTCTGAAAAACGTAGTGTTTCACTAGAAAGCAAAAAATAACATGTAGGTGATTCATTAATATTGTCTCCATTATGTGTTATTCATTGTTTTTTTATCTTAAGATAATGACAGTCAGAATTCTGTTTATCTGATGATAAAGAACTCTGAGTTTTATTCAATATATCCTGAAAATGATTGCAATATTTCTGAGAGGTCTATGCATTCTTTAGTCCAAATGCGACAGAACTAAATCAATTTGATCATTTTCATGTCATTCATTCAGATTTGATCCCATCCTATAATTTAATACTTTTTCTTAACTGCCAGAGAATTACATTCTTTTGGGTCTCCACAGTAACAATCACATAACAAGGCTCTGGAAACCGGAACTACAAAAGGAAAAGGGGGGAAAAAGGAAGCAATTGAAACTGCCAAAAAAAGTACAAGTTCAATAATCAGAACAAATTACAGCTTTTCTCATTTCTTTTCTCTCGTCATTCCAAAGCAATAATGTGTACTCTCGTTATTGTCAGTTTGAATATTGCTTCGAAAACTGATTCTAGCATAAAGATAAATTTAGATATCCCTAAAGTCTTGCTATGTGCTTTTTTATTTCAATTTTATGTGTTAAATATTTTGTAGTTATAATGATCATTTTAACTGCTAAAACTACAGTATATTTATCTTCAAAAATTATCTTTCTTTAATTATACGCCTCATGAAAAGTTACCACTCAGGTACTAAAAAAGGGAAAATTAAATAAAATAAATAAATTTTACGAAACTAAAATTAAGTTTTGTTTTGGAAAAGCATTTCATTCAATACATATGAAAAATATATAGTAGTAAGTACGAGTAAAATTAAGTAGCAGTATGCAGCAGGAAAATGTTAAACCTTGTTCAGGAGAAACTCAGTTGGAAACCATCTGAGAAGAACAGTTTGGAAACTTCTAGTTTTTTTTTACTTCTTCGTGAACGCAAATACTCTTTATTAAAGTGTCGCTTTCTAGAGCTTCTTTCTAGTTCTGAGCTGTGAATAAATAATGATTCGTATTAGAAGTACGATTTTGTTTGTAATATAAGCAATTTTTGTTGACATTTAATAAGCATAAAATAATTTTAATTTTACTCTTACCGTTGGATATACATTCGAATCAAAACATCTCAGTTTTGTAGGAGTGTAAGCATTTTAAAAGCTATGGTATTCTTCAAACTCTACTTCCTAATCCTCACTTATTATTTATCTATCGAGTCCATTACAAATGTACAATAGATGAATAATATCATTCGTAAAACCAATGAATTGATAGTTAACTCTCATTTGGCTCACTTTTTCATGTTGATTAAATAGATTGCTGCAAAAGGAACCATTATGCATCTTGATATGCTTCTTGTTATCGATATTCAGTAATTATGTGCTTTGAAAAATTTACTGTTACTACTACTCAATAAATATACAGTGTTTCACTCTTTCTGGTAACATACACGAAGTCTGAATGTAGCTAAGCGATTTATCGCATGTCCTGTACGGAAGTAGAAAATGTTAGAAGAGTGTAAAAGACCCTGTTGTTAAGAAAACTCAAATAATTGAACGCCTAGTGGTCACAAAACCAAACAGCATTTATGGTGTATACTCGAAAGTAAGGAATTCAAACATAAACTAATCTAAATGTTAAGTTAGCCAAAGGCTTACACAGAGATGATTAACGCGCAATTAGCACTGGCATGACATCACTATTGGCGAGAATAAAGGAACGCCTAAACAGTAATGCAATTGTAGAATATCGACAAGCAACGTAATCTGCAGCAGGTCGAACACGCTTTATCTACAGATTCAAAGCTTCACTGTTATGCCACGAAAATCATGCAGCATACATGATGTTTTTGTGGCTGTCTGAGTTAAGGCCACTGTGGACGCATCGCTTTGGAGATCTCTCAAGTGGGCCGAGAAGAACCGGCGAGGATTGGAGGTGCTAGGGAGGGGTGCAACCATTTGTCACGTGTGCCTGAGCAGGCTATCTGATATGCAGAAAAAGTCGTGATATGTCCTAAGATGAGGTATTACAGTAAAAAAATTTAAAATGTAAAGTGCAGAATAAAAATAGTTTGTCAAAGGCAAAAAGAAATACTGTGGCTAGGTATAGTCTCATATTCGAAAAACAAAATATCATCTTTGAATGCATAACATATTCTAGAATGCATTAGAATGCATTAACATATTCTAGAATGCATTAGAATGCATTAACATATTCTAGCATGAACACTATTTTATCGGTGATGTCACACAAAGTTTTTAAGAATTAAAATTAACGAAGACTACATACACTGATGCAAACACAAATAAATATGGGCATACAACCAATTAAAATAATCAGAAAAATATGTTCTTCGACCTGAGACTAGTTTATGAGCAAACAGAATGCAATTTCTCATATAGGGGAGGTGGTCAGAAGTTTGGACGTCTCCGATCAGCTCAGGTTTAGCTCGAATTATAGGCAGAACATTCAAAGTTTTAAAGTCATGAAGGAATGAAAAACTATTTACAAAATTTTATAGAATGCCCAACATATAAACCTTACGTTTGAAAACAAAATTCCAGTGTTGAGTACAAATTAAATAAAAAAAAAAAAAAAAAAAAACAGATTTAGAGACAGACCGCAGTCACTTGGTATAACTAAACTGTCTCTGCTCAGTATCGCAGAGCTAATCAGAGCTGAGTCCTCACTTACTGTGAAAATAAGCGGTTATCGGAGTCTCTGTATAGTCACAAATATTACAGATGATCAGAATGCGTAGCACACATTATGTTGGGAAGTTCTGATTAAACTTGTCTGCTGCTTAAGGCCTCAAATATCGATCTTCATTCAATAATTCATAATGAAACGTACCGAAGTACGATATGAAGTCACAGTCTTTAGATTGTTCAAAGAATTGTTCGTTCGGTTTGTCCAGGTTTTAAGATACTCCATTTTGAGGTACTCGTGCAGTCTGTCATAATAGTTTAACACCAACAAAATAGTTGGTGTTGTTAGAATATCATGAATCTCAGGTCGATTGAATAATCTATAGCTTTTTGATGTCTTTAGCAGAAGCAGCCGCCCAAGCTCTGTGTCAAAAGTCTAAAACCTCCCTTTAAATACTATCCCTCTCTACTTCATTTAAAAACGCGCGATCTAAATTTTACATTCCGGTAGGAAAATAGAAATGGAAAAAGGACAGTGTGGATTTTGAACATAAAATGACTGGTTATTTTAAATAAAAACCTTACAAATATTGTGCAGTCGGTAATGGTAACTTCTAATTTGAATTCCAGTTTATCAGAAAGATTATGTACTAAGTCTTTTTAATGGCCTGTTCATCTCTTTGTCACTTCAGAAATGACGATGATGTACCTCGCCATTTAAAATTAGACCTTGTTACACAGTATTAACATATTATACTAAAATATATAATAAAATAATCATCTTCAGCTGATTGCATCTGTTGATTACTACTTGAGAATAATTTAATTTAAATAGGTCGAGTATTTATCCATAGTAAACTTGTATTATTTAGGCAATCGGCTCTTGCTGTAGATGTATCACAATAAGGGAGTTTAAAATCTTTAAACAAGACATCTAGTTTGATCTTTATTTAGGGAAGTAAACCAACTTGGAAGCTTTTGTCATAAAAAGTTCTTTTATCATCAGAACCGCTGTTGTTTCAGAGCAGTATTACGAAGTTAGTGTGTTCGGCGCTAACAGTCACTAAACGAAAGGCAGATAATGCAAACAGGCATGAGTCACAGTAAACATTCTCTACTACACTTGTGTGCCAAATTGACAGAATTTGCCATTTGTCTATTTTTACGGAACGTGTTGAAGCAAAGGTATTAATTATGCCGCTGAAGAACAGTGCAAATACTCAGAGTCGAATACGAAAGCGTACACTTGCGTATCTCGGGAGCTGCGATTGTACAGGTTACATAAGCGCACAAGGGGTTTGGGCGATTTTATGTGCTCGTACTTCTTTACGACATTCGTTATGTTGTTACATTTGGTTGCATTTTATACGGTACATTTGGTTACATTTTATACGGTATCAGGCAAAATGAGTGGCCTCCAATGTATGGATGACGGAATGAGATGGAGATTTGTCATTAGATTCGAAGCAGGCCAATGATAAACGCAAGGTGGCTGCAGAACTCAACGTAACGCCCAGGGTCGTCTTCAATTTATGGAAACGCTTTCGGAACATTGGATCCACATCGAGATGACCACAGCAACGAATGAAAATCGTTATCTGACCCATTCAGCGTGACGACACAAGATTACTACAGCTTCACATTTCTCACGTGAATTGTATGCCGCAATTTTAACCTGAGTTTCACGTGTTGCAGTTGCCCGAAGACTTCACGAAATAGGACGCTATGCCAGAAGACCTGCTGTTTGCCTCCCTCTCGCTTCAGCACAAAGTAAGGGATCGTTCAGCAATGTGTAGACAATATGCACCTAGGACCAGACGTCACTAGCTTCAGTTGAACACCATGCTTTATATACATGATACAAGATACAGCGTGGACACTGACTCAGCGTACATATATCCAAAGAAATCCTCTAATCCGATACTATCCCTCCCTCATCACAGCAAAGGATTATTACGGTGGTGGAGGTCTAATGGTTTGGACAAGCATTATGTTGGACGACCGCTGCTCCTGCCTGTGTTTGACAAAGGCACTCTGACTGTTACGAAGTACAGGGAGGAGATTATGAAGTCCCATCTTCGACTTTTCAGTGGTGCAGTTCGTCCTGCATTTAAATTAATGGATGGTAAAGCTCGTCCGCATAGGGCTCAGCTGGTAGAAAATTACGTGGTAAGTGAGAATATTCTCCGCTCGGATTGACCAGCCAAATTGCCTGACCTTAATCCTATACAGCATGTCTGGGATGCTTTTAGGAGAGCAATTTCATCTCGCCATTGTCTTCCGAGAACCATACAAGAGTTAAAAACTACTTTGTTGCAGAAGTGGTGTAACTGCCCACGGACGCCTCAGGTGCCTCCTGATCAGTAAGCCGTCACGCAGCGCGACCTGTGTGGCTGTGAGAGGAATCCGAGCCGCATATTAGACTCATTTTTATTTCGATATCATAACTTCGATTTTGGAAATACCTGCATTGTTAGCTTTACTGATAATCGTGCGTACATAAATTTACTTTTAAGTAGTACATTTCCTGCTCTGGTTCAAACGTGTATTTATACCAAATTTCATTAAAATCTGTCCTTTTGATTTACGGAAATTCGACATAATATACAAATTCTCTTAATGTTGCACGCAAGTGTACATAAACTTTTTGTCCATGTTTTATACTTGCAATATCTTACAATTCGAATAAATGTATATGGCATGTGTTAGAGAGCAAATAGGACAGAGTTTAACCCAAAACTGAACTATTAGTCAAACTTAAAATAAATGTCACAAGATCACTTGCAGCTGTAAGACGAACAGTTTTGAAAAATAAGATGTATATTTGAGGAAAAACAACTTTATTTCAGTAGGGTAGGCATAGCGTGTATATACGCGTATATTTACGCTTAAGCAAACGCATTTTCTTGTAAACAAAGCAGCAGTAGAACATATATTTGTGAAACAAATGTAATCACGTTTGGGATTTTTATGCCTTACCGAGAAACAATTCTCTTATAGCTTCTGAATATTTTAAAATAAATAATGTTTATGTCAGCCAATGTTCTTTACTTTCTTGTAATGTAGTTTTGTTTTTGTATATATTCGGGATGCATACCTTTTAAAAGACTTTCTGAAAACGTTTTTCTTTTCCTATGTTCCATAAAATTTTCTTTTATAAATCGTAATTTGCACATCACATTTACTGCTTAATTATTTTGTCTATGCAATTCTAAATCAAATGTAGAGAAAAATATGGAATTTATTTGTAAAATAAAACTAGTAAGTAGAAAATTCTACGATTGCTTTCGAAATTCCGAATAATCAACTGATGCTGAATAACAGTTTTTATCGTTCTAATCAGATAGTGCTTAAAATTTTAATCTTCAAAAATAAAATAAATTTTAGAAAGAGAACAACATTACTAATATTTTAAAGAGTATAATATTTAAAGTAATTAAATTTAAACTCAACTTTTCTCTCTTACTATTATTGTTAAATTGTCGAGTAAAATCTGAAAAATATATTTTAAAGTGAGTATTATTTGTAAAATGAGATTTTTTGTAAAATCCTACTATTTCTTTTGCTTCATTTGTAAGGTTTTACTTTAACTAACCAAGTTTTATTTTAAGTTAAATCTGTCTATCTCCTCTCTGCTTCAACTTCCCGTCAGAAGAAGCGCGCGGTTGCAGCTTATGCTAATTTTTGAAGTACAGCCAAGTACTATTTAAGCCAGAGGTAGAAACCTCTTGGTGTGTGAGAGCTTAGTCTCAGATCACGGTCACGCCGCTCAACGTTCGTCTGACCTGCTAGCAGTTTAAATTTATAAGCCATAGTGCTTACTACGTGATTGCATTGTAAAACAAATTAAAGTGCGTTAGTATTTAGTGTATCTTGCTACGCACCCTTTTCGGTAGAGGCCAATCTCCGCGAATTGCTCTGCGAAGCAAAGTTTGATTTAATTTCTATTTTAGGTTTAGTATTTAAATTTATTTGATTGTTAAGTTCGACCCAAGTGGGGTCTTTTATTTTCTGTATCTTTCCCAAGTTGGGAAGTTTGTTATTAATAGTGATTTAATAAAAGAGGATTTTAAATCCCTTCACGTGCAGTTATTCGCCAATACAGTATCTACACCAGAACATAGCGTACCTTCCGCTCCCTGTTCCAGTTCAGGACTTAGAACTGGAGGATATGAACCCGATTACAGACTGTACTTATGCTTCCAAAAATGATGCACAGAACACTAAGTCCTGATAGTGGCGCCCGATCCAAAAGAAGAGGATGGCATCAACAACAAAAAGACGAACCTGAGATACATGCTGTACCTGTCCAGAATCCTGAGATACCACCTCCTGGCATAGAAGGATTCGGCTACATCGTACAAACCATGCGAGCAGCCATGAAGCCAGCGGCAAGTTTTGACGGCAAGACAGCCGTAATCAATTTCCTAGAAAAGTTAGACTCCCACTTCATGCTATATCCAGTCCACGAATTTCAGAAAGTCGCTCTTGCTACCAGCGCTTTGAAGGGCCAAGCGCTAAGTTGGTTCAAGTGTATCGGAAAGAATCTCTTGGGGGAACCAGGAAGCCCCACATATACATATGAAAATTTCAAGAATTCCCTAGTGAAAGCATTTCCTGTAGTGCGAGATCGGACCAGACTGGAAGCTGAATACTTTAGTCGATATCAAGAAAAAATAGAAGATTTGTCAAATTTCATTTTGAGAAAAATTCAAATTTTCAAGCTTTTGTATGGAAGTCGCCCGGATCCTGAAATTATTCAAGTTATACTTCTTAGGCTACTGCCCCAAGTTCAAGATTTCATCGAGCTAAGAAATCCAACAACATTAGACAGATTATTCGAGCTCGCGGTACAATTTGAAAGCCGAAGAACAGCCGACAACGAACGACGACGCCAATTTGAGCGAAGAAGTCAGTGGAGTTCGCCAAGACCCCAGCAAAAGCAAAATCAAAGTTACGGGAATAAGGCGAAGCAATGGCCGAAGAAAGATGTGTCTCCTAAAGCGAGCGGCGAACTCGAAGAAAGACGTGTCTCCTAAAGCGAGCGGCGAACGAAGGGAATTTAATAGAAGAACAAGCAAAGATTCCGAGGGCAATCAAAATAAGAAGAATTTAAACTAAGATGGATTTCTTCAAGGAAGGTGAAGAAGTCCGAAGCAGCGCAAAACCCTTCCAAAATCAATTTAAACACCGTGGTCGTGAAGAATTTGAGTTTGCCGAAGATTGAAGCTCTAATTAAGAACATACCGGCGACAGCCCTCTTGGATACAGGAGCACAAAGCAGCTTCGTATCGGAAACATTCTTTAAAAAGCACTTTCGACGTTACAGAATTTTTAGCGCAAGAGACACGATGTCATAGCGGCCCAAGGAGAAAAATGTAGCTGTTTAGGAAAAGTATCCTTGTTCGTGCGTATCAACAACGAACAGGTAAGAATCCTGTTTTATATTGTGCGTAACCTGCAAACTTGTATTATTCTAGGTGTGGACATTTTTAGTTTGGCAGAAGCAAAAATTCATTTTAAAGGGGGAGAGTTGACGGTAAATGTGAAGCCAATTCAAATGAAGAATGATAAGCCCCCCCAGCTGGACTTGCAACATTTGGCAGCAGAAGAAAAAGAGAAAATCCAAGGACTGGTAAGTAACTTTGCGAATTTATTTAGTGATGTACCGGGTTTTACACAGGTGGTGAACCACGACATTGACACGGGGGATGCTCAGCCAGTTAGGCAAAAGCCATATAGATATGATAGGATCAAAGAGGAAATAACTGAACATCATATTAATGAAATGTTAAAAAATAAAATAATAACTCCTATTTCGAGTGCATATGCAAGTCCGGTGGTTTTATGTAAAAAGAATAATGATTACCCTATTACGCACCCGAAGCGGTGGCGTTTTGCTATAGATTATGGCAAGTTAAATTCAGTTACAAAATATCCTGTATATCCGTTGCCGATAATTGAAGAAATTATTCGAAATATTTCGTCTACAAAATACATGATTACATTAGATCTTACGAGTGGCTATTTTCAGATTGGGGTAAAACCCGAAGACGTACACAAAACCGCGTTCATAACGAAATCTGGTACGTACGCATTTCTTAGAATGCCGTTCGGATTATCCGGCGCGCCGGCAACGTTCCAAAGATGTATGGACATCGTCTTAAGACCAGTCCTTGGTAAAAGCACTTTCATATATTTAGACGATATTATAATTACGAGTAGTACTCTAGAACAACACTTACAAGATTTAAGAAAAGTATTTTCATTGTTAAACGAAGCTGGTTTAAAGATAAATGCGTCTAAATGTAAATTTGCCGCAAAAGAGTTACGTTATTTAGGATTTAAAATTTCCCAAAAGGGAATCGAAACGGATCAGTCAAAAATAGTAGCCATTAGAAATTATCCTGTTCCTAAAACAGCGAAGAAATTATCGTCGTTTCTCGGGATGTGTTCATATTACCGGGCTTTCATTAAAGACTTTGCAAAAATAGCTGAGCCACTGCTAAAGTTGAAAAGAAAAAAAGCTAGGTTTTCGTGGTCAGCAGAAGCCAACTTGGCGTTTCAAAAATTGAAAGACGCATTGACTCAAGCTCCCGTCTTAAAATTTCCAGAAGGGGATAAAGGATTAGAGATTTCAGCGGACGCTTCAGATTTCGCGATTGGTGCAGTGCTTTCCCAAAATGGTCAGCCCGTGGCTTTTTTCAGCCGAACATTAAATGAAACCCAAAGAAACTATTCCGCAACAGAGAGAGAAACTCTCGCAGTGTTAGCATCAGTACAGAAATTTCGTGTGTTCTTTGGAAGTTCTCCAGTAACTGTATATACCGACCACGCGGCGGTCACTAGACTCTATTCTGGAAAAAATTTATCACCCAGATTAATAAGGTGGGCTCTCAAATTACAGGAATATAACCTAATAATTAAACATACGCCGGGAAAGGAAAATGTTGTGGCAGATGCTTTAAGCAGAATTAACTTAGATGAAAATGGAAGTGTAATTAAGATAGCCATGTTAACATCCAAAGTATTAGATTCTCGTGAAACAGTAATAGCCGAACTCAAAAAAGATCCGGAGTTCAAAAATATATACAATTATTTGGCCGACCCTGAGAATTTCAATCATCCGGATATTGTGCCGATAAGAAATAGGGCCGAAAATTACGAATTAATTGACGGACTGTTATTCTATACGAAAGCTACTAATGAGAATCATGAATATAGACCGGTTATCCCAGCTAGCATGAGGTTGAATGTATTAGAAGAGTTGCATGATTGTGCCATTTCGGCTCATTTAGGTATAAGAAAAACTGTTCAGAGAGTTCGCGAGGCAGTTTTCTTTCCAGAACTGCAAAAGTTTACTAGGGCGTATGTCCAGTCGTGCCCAACATGTCAATTAAATAATTATGTTAATTTCCGCCCGGCCGGGTTCCTAAATAGTATTAAATCAGAATTCCCAAATCAAATAATAGGCATCGATTTACTTGGACCTTACCCTCGAAGTAAAGTTAACAAAAGCCGATATCTTTTAGTTATAGTGGATCATTTTAGCAAATGGTTAGAGTTAATTCCGTTAAAACGCGCGTCTGCAAAAATTGTAGTAGATTCAATTCTAAATAAGTATATTTTAAAATACGGGGCGCCCCTAAAAGTTATTTCCGATAATGGTCCCCAGTTTGTTAGTAAAATGTTTGAGGAAATGTGTGCAAAACTGGGCATACGTCATCTAAAGATGGTCCCGTATCGTCCGCAGTCAAACATAGCGGAACGGGTGAATAGAAATGTAGTGAAAATAATTCGAAGTTATGTGAAAAACTATCACTCTACCTGGGATAGGCATATAAATGAATTTGCATTTGCCCTTAGGACCGCCAAACACGAAACTACACAAAAAAACCCGCTGAACTCTTCTTAGGAAGAAAAATCTTGACCCCCCTAGATAAACTGTTCTTTGTACAGGAAAGGGAAGAAGAATTTAAAATGAGTGATATACAAAAGTTGATACGGGAAGCGACGGGAAATATAGAAACGGCCCAGAGAAAACAAAAATTATATTACGACCTAAAAAGAAGAGAGGTCAAGTACAATGTGGGAGATGAAGTATTGAAAATGAGGCACAACTTGTCAAATGCCCCAGAAGAAAAGGTAGAAAATTCTTTCCGCGTTTTGAAGGCCCGTTCACAATTGAACAAATTACGGGGGCAGTGGCTATATTAAAAAGAAATGATGGTCATACAGTGACAGCGAATGTGGATCAAATCAAACCATATTATAATAGAAATAAAATGCCAATACTTAAAGATTTGTTTCAGGATCCGAGGCAATCGACTAGCCAGGAAGATGTACTTCAGCGAATACAGCAGGAACCAGCTACAACGGCATCGAAAAGTCAGAAAAAAGAAAGCTCCCCCTCAACGAAGTAGAAATAAGAACAAAAAATGTGGTTTCAAAAGAAAGTCTCACGATGCAGGTGACCAGAGCGACGAACGGACTTACGAGCGTACCAAGAGAAGAAAGCAGAACGGGCAAGGAAAGCCCAATGTATCTAAAAGAACTGTGGAATCATCAGACAGATGCCTGAGAAGCAAGAAACGTCGATTGCAGCCTGAGAATCAACTTACTACAGAAGAATACAGCAGGAACCAGGACAATAAGCAACGAGCAAGGGCCCAGGAGAGAAGGGCCCAGTCCACCAAACGTCCAGCGGAGGAACGTCCTCTACAAGGGAAATTGCCGAGGGTACAACGACAGAATGTCAAAAGAAAAAGAGATGAGCAGGCTCCGAAAGAACAACAA
>KK115621.1:698033-731460 GCA_000611955.2 Stegodyphus mimosarum | reverse complement strand
TACGAATTCAGAATTCAAAGGAAATACATACGAATTCAGAATTCAAAGGAAATACATACGAATCCAGAATTCAAAGGAAATACATACGAATTCAGAATTCAAAGGAAATACATACGAATTCAGAATTCAAAGGAAATACACACGAATTCAGAATTCAAAGGAAATACACACGAATTCAGAATTCAAAGGAAATACACACGAATTCACAATGCAAAGGAAATACACACGAATTCAGAACTCAAAGGAAATACACACGAATCCAGAACTCAAAGGAAATACACACGAATCCAGAACTCAAAGGAAATACACACGAATTCAGAACTCAATGGAAATACGTACGAATTCAGAACTCAATGGAAATACGTACGAATTCAGAACTCAATGGAAATACGTACGAATTCAGAACTCAATGGAAATACGTACGAATTCAGAATTCAATGGAAATACGTGCGAATTCATAATTCAATGGAAATACGTACCAATTCATAATTCAATGGAAATACGTACGAATTCGGAATTCAATGGAAATACGTACGAATTCGGAATTCAATGGAAATACGTACGAATTCGGAATTCAATGGAAATACGTACGAATTCATAATTCAATGGAAATACGTACGAATTCGGAATTCAAACGAAATGCACACGAATTCGGAATTCAAAGGAAATGCATAGGAATTCGGAATTCAAAGGAAATACATAGGAGTTCGGAATTCAAAGGAAATACGTATTCGGAATTCAAAGGAAATACACACGAATTCGGAATTCAAAGGAAATACACACGAATTCGGAATTCAAAGGAAATACACACGAATTCGGAACTCAAAGGAAATACACACGAATTCAGAACTCAAAGGAAATACGTACGAATTCAGAACTCAATGGAAATACGTACGAATTCAGAACTCAATGGAAATACGTACGAATTCAGAACTCAATGGAAATACGTACGAATTCAGAACTCAATGGAAATACGTACGAATTCAGAATTCAATGGAAATACGTACGAATTCAGAATTCAATGGAAATACGTACGAATTCAGAATTCAATGGAAATACGTACGAATTCAGAATTCAATGGAAATACGTACGAATTCAGAATTCAATGGAAATACGTACGAATTCGGAATTCAATGGAAATACGTACGAATTCAGAATTCAATGGAAATACGTACGAATTCGGAATTCAATGGAAATACGTACGAATTCAGAATTCAATGGAAATACGTACGAATTCGGAATTCAATGGAAATACGTACGAATTCGGAATTCAATGGAAATACGTACGAATTCGGAATTCAAACGAAATGCACACGAATTCGGAATTCAAAAGAAATACGTATTCGGAATTCAAAGGAAATGCACACGAATTCGGAATTCAAAGGAAATGCACACGAATTCGGAATTCAAAGGAAATACACACGAATTCGGAATTCAAAGGAAATACACACGAATTCGGAATTCAAAGGAAATACACACGAATTCGGAATTCAATGGAAATACAAACGAATTCGGAATTCAAAGGGAATACATACGAATTCAGAATTCAAAGGAAATACATACGAATTCAGAATTCAAAGGAAATACATACGAATTCAGAATTCAAAGGAAATACATACGAATTCAGAATTCAAAGGAAATACATACGAATTCAGAATTCAAAGGAAATACATACGAATTCAGAATTCAAAGGAAATACATACGAATTCAGAATTCAAAGGAAATACATACGAATTCAGAATTCAAAGGAAATACATACGAATTCAGAATTCAAAGGAAATACATACGAATTCAGAATTCAAAGGAAATACATACGAATTCAGAATTCAAAGGAAATACATACGAATTCAGAATTCAAAGGAAATACATACGAATTCAGAATTCAAAGGAAATACATACGAATTCAGAATTCAAAGGAAATACATACGAATTCAGAATTCAAAGGAAATACATACGAATTCAGAATTCAAAGGAAATACATACGAATTCAGAATTCAAAGGAAATACATACGAATTCAGAATTCAAAGGAAATACAAACGAATTCAGAATTCAAAGGAAATACATACGAATTCAGAATTCAGTGGAAATACATACGAATTCAGAATTCAGTGGGAGTACATACGAATTCAGAATTCAGTGGGAGTACATACGAATTCAGAATTCAGTGGGAGTACATACGAATTCAGAATTCAGTGGGAGTACATACGAATTCAGAATTCAGTGGGAGTACATACGAATTCAGAATTCAGTGGGAGTACATACGAATTCAGAATTCAGTGGGAGTACATACGAATTCAGAATTCAGTGGGAGTACATACGAATTCAGAATTCAGTGGGAGTACATACGAATTCAGAATTCAGTGGGAGTACATACGAATTCAGAATTCAGTGGGAGTACATACGAATTCAGAATTCAGTGGGAGTACATACGAATTCAGAATTCAGTGGGAGTACATACGAATTCAGAATTCAGTGGGAGTACATACGAATTCAGAATTCAGTGGGAGTACATACGAATTCAGAATTCAGTGGGAGTACATACGAATTCAGAATTCAGTGGGAGTACATACGAATTCAGAATTCAATGGGAATACATACGAATTCAGAATTCAATGGGAATACATACGAATTCAGAATTCAAAGGAAATACATACGAATTCAGAATTCAAAGGAAATACATAGGAATTCAGAATTCAAAGGAAATACATACGAATTCAGAATTCAAAGGAAATACATACGAATTCAGAATTCAAAGAAAATACATACGAATTCAGAATTCAAAGGAAATACATACGAATTCAGAATTCAGAATTCAAAGGAAATACACACGAATTCAGAATTCAAAGGAAATACACACGAATTCAGAATTCAAAGGAAATACACACGAATTCAGAATTCAAAGGAAATACACACGAATTCAGAATTCAAAGGAAATACACACGAATTCAGAATTCAAAGGAAATACACACGAATTCAGAACTCAATGGAAATACGTACGAATTCAGAATTCAATGGAAATACGTACGAATTCAGAATTCAATGGAAATACGTACGAATTCAGAATTCAATGGAAATACGTACGAATTCAGAATTCAATGGAAATACGTACGAATTCAGAATTCAATGGAAATACGTACGAATTCAGAATTCAATGGAAATACGTACGAATTCAGAATTCAATGGAAATACATACGAATTCGGAATTCAAACGAAATGCACACGAATTCGGAATTCAAAGGAAATACATACGTATTCAGAATTCAAAGGAAAGACATACGAATTCAGAATTCAAAGGAAAGACATACCAATTCAGAATTCAAAGGATATACATACGAATAATGTACGTACGTTGTGTAAAAGAATAAATAATTCCTTTTCCTAAAATGGAATGCGAAATGGATTCAAAATGGTATTTTTTCTGTGACATCTGTACTTACGTATATACGTACGTATTTCTTACGACTCTAAATCAATTACCCATAGAATGGTGAAATTTCATATGGGACTGTAATAACATCTAGTTGTGTTCCGCCTTTTTTAATTGCAGTCCGTATTACCGAACTTACCGGGCTTAATTTAATAAATTCTTTGGGAACAATTGGAGCACAAAGCATATTCTGGAAATCGAAGCAGTGGAATCTATTAAAAGTGTCACTAAAATTCTACTTATATAAATTTTGGAACACCAGAATTTCGTCATTGGCTATACAGGTATAATCATACAGCACTAACACCACCCAAATTCAGAGGAAAACACTTAGCGGAACGCTTCGAGGGTCTCCCATATCTCCTTCTCTGCCAATAACCACTTACGATTACTTTCGCCTCCTCTTTTTTATTTCTTTCAATTTCACATTACGGCATGGACACAATACACTTACATCCTGTAAACTTCCATGCCTTCTCTGGGATTCAAACGCGGGCCAATCGGTGATCTCATAAATCCGTGTTAGTCATTAATGTATTCTTGTGTTGGTGTGACTTATATCACCTGTTTGACAGGAAAATCAGCACAAGCCTACGAAATTCATCGGGGCACATCAGTGAAAGATTGCGCTTGTCGTTGGCAACAGCAACACTATACAGGTGACAATACGACTTTGCTCTGTTCCGCTCCCCCTTTTGATGGAAAGCACCCCCGAGGAGGGGTTCTAGGGCCACCAACCTCTCCAGAAGAGCTTCGGTTCGCCGCATAATTAGAGTGCCACAATCCTGCACAGACACCATAAATTTACAAACATCTATTCCTTTTCCAGAATTGGCCCTTCGGTACGTCCGTCAGCGTCGCTAACTACTATTCAGACTGAATTTAATTCAATAAAATTTAAAATTAATAAATAATTTTAATCAATAAAATATATATTTTAATTTATTATACTTATTTGCAACAAGTTATACTTCTTGTTTTACGCATATGATGAAGTAACTTTTTTATTTCATTTCATTGCAATAGATGATATATGTGCTCAGATTCAGCGTATGTAGTTCTAATATAACTTACATTTGTGAGGCATAGGCTACCTTTAATTGTCAGATAAAATACTTTTTGAGAGAACCTACAGCCTAATTAAATTTAATACATTCAAGTTGTCCTTACTGTTTCATATAATTATCCATACTTTTCTTCGAGTATAACATTTCCATATCACAGTCTGCAATAAAAATCTCAAAATTTAGGATTTATTATTATTTTATAGTGTTAGGTAATAAGTCTTAAGAAACGCAAATAATTCTACAGCTTTTTGCGCTTTACGACTTCAATTTTTACTATTTTAATAACATTTCATATATGCAATTCAAATTAAAATTCTGTAAACGTATATTTTCGAAGCACGTAAATCAAAATTCGTTAAGAAGTATCATGACTATTTTGAGCTTTCCTTAATTGAAAACGTCAGTAATAGTTTATAACTTTTGTTACTCAAACTGAAAGCAAATCTTTTAAATCCAAATGGTAATATAATGGCGTTCATACCTACAATAGCGTTCAACGATAGTTGAAAGGCTCCTAACCAAATGTCGAGCTGCTGTCGTATTGACCGCACTACCTCTTTTAGACCAATCGTGCGACCTCTCGCTCATGATATCATATGCTCACATTGTGTATAAGACTAAGAGATACGTCAAAGTAAAATGGATAGAACCAAATTGGAATAGGTATGTTTGGAATAGGAGTTATGCCAAATTTCAATTTCTCCTCTTCTGTGCATCATCCAAATGCTTCACAGCAATGCTCTAAAAGCTTCAGCTATTCAATTATACTCACCAATATATAGCAAATCGTAAGCTGGTTTTAAAGGGATTCGCATGCGAAATTTGGTTACAACCAACTAACACCTTGGTATGTCTCCCCCACACACACCACCAAACTAAGGAAGGAAAGTTTTCAGCCCAAGAATTAGATAGTATTTCTACGAATCTGGTACTTAGATAGGTAATTTTGGTAGATTTATATGTAAGATTGTTGCATTATTTTGCGTAATGTAGCAGGCATTTCAGCAACAGTACATTTTCAGTAATAAAGCGCGAGACAAATTTTAAGAGAAAGATATGGCGGAAAAGTAAGAATACAGGGGCAAGTGCGGTTAACATTGACTAAATGGGTATCTCGGGGTTCCGTACATGAATCAGCGTAATATGTATTGAAATTGAATAAATGTAATTGACCAGTATGTTAGCTGTAACCGTAATTCCACGCTCTTATTGCGTTCCTGAAATTTCGAGAAATAGAAAGCACTAGAAATATCTCACGGCCGGTTAAAAACTGTAAAAGGCCGGAGAAGGTTGGTTGGCTTTTAATGGCACAAAACCTAGACGGTTATTATGCGCCTAACGGATGGTGAGCGAGATACAAATGCACGAATATTACTGAGTATGAATTGTGATCGTATCTGTAATGCTGATGAAAGTTTATACAGATGAGCGTGAGAAGTGCTGTAGCAACAGGTAGAGCAAGTTGTAAGGAAAAAAACTAAGTTCATATGATAGAGGGACATACCTTTTAAAAACCTTATGAGGTTGATGTTGGAGTTTCTTCCAATCAGATCTGTTGAGTTAAAACTCGTAGAATTAAAAATATGATCACGTTTTTGATTAAAAATAAGTCAGCAGTTTAAAATATGATCGACTGAATTAGGTGAGTATGAATTGTGATCGTATCTGTATTGCTGGTGAAAGGGCCGGAGAAAGAGCATCTGAGCTCAGCTGCTTAGTGATTGTTGATTTTTTAATTACCCGTAAATTAAGATACATTCGAGTTAGCTTTCTCTTTAAAGCCCTGTCACATACTCTATTCGTTGCTGGAACACTACATCGAAAGAAACATTTATCGGAACTGTCTTCCACGAAACCGGATTACCATCTTCACTTGGTAAACAGACTTGAAAGTCAAACAGGAATCAGTTATCTCTCAGATTGGCCAAAGAGACGTTTGCTTTCAAATTCCGTGCATATACAAAATATATTTCGTAATTATTTTAATACTGTGTGTTCAATACCTTAGCAAAATGACATACGTTTATTACATTAATTGTTACTTTTAAATTGTACAGTTCTTTACTCCGATTCTTGTAATGATCATTCTTGTAATAATTGTTGTATGGTATTTTTGTAAATACTTTTACATCGTACATTCAATAATTTGTCATTATTTGGGATTTTATTATTGTAAATAATATTTTTGTATCCATATATTTAATAGCTTTTATGTACACAATATAATATCATTTACTGATATATATTTGGTGATCCCAGAAATCTGAAGTGTGTATTTTGGTAAAATAAATTTTCTTAACCTGTCATCGGACCTGTGTGCATTCTATCTATTATGAAACTGTACTCACGCAACAGTATATTTTCAGTAATAGGCACAATTTAGATGCCCCCATAAGATATTTAGACTATTTTTGTAATGTTTGTCCGTCTGTGTGTATGTGTGTGACAGTTATTTTGTCCACGAGAATTATTAAAACTTCCAAAAATTTCCAATTTTCGTTTTAAAAATAGAGTTGATTTGATTTTGGGTGAAACTGGATTACGGAAGTGGAATTTCATATGAAACTCATAGGAATTACATGTAAAGTGAAGTCAATAACAGTTTTTATGAATAACAATCTAAAAAAGGTACTCCAAAACTTCCCAATTTCAGACCATTATACCAACATGATGCGCATAATAGATTTCGTCTTAAATTGATAAACTAGAAGTCATACTTACTTAAAGATCTGAAAAGATTGTCATACAAATCATCCAGAGGTTGTTCGCACATTTTTAGACGACTTTGCTATAAAAAATGCCTGCTTAAAAATGTTTTTAACTGCAACTGTTATTTTTAAAAGTGTAAATTATCGTCAACTATATCGCAGTTTTGTTTTCATGAAAAATTGAGTATTCGAAGAAACAATAGACAGAAATCTACGTTTGTGGTCTCACCGAAGAAAATTATTCGGAATTAGGTATTAAAATTTCTGTGAAAGGTATTATTTTCCTGTATCTGGAACAATCATTCAATAAGCAAGGAACAAAATGTCAAAGTTTGGCTTCAAGGAAGAAAATTATTCAAAATCCAAGAAAAAAAGTGAAATGCTTTGAATGTTACAAAGGGAACAACTTTAAAGTTAAAAGACAATCTTCGAAGTCAAAGGACAGTTGCATTAATCTTTAAAATATTCGGTGTCAACTGTATACAAAGTGATTAATACTGATTTGAATCTTAAAAATGCGAAAAAACGTAATGTGCATCGTCTTTCTCTACGATATATCGCCGAAAGCAGAACGCGCTGCAAAATTCTCTACGAGAAACAATTACTGGGACACAAATGGAAGAATGTTGTCACAATAGATGAATCTTGGGATATTTAAATGACGGAAATAAAAAAGAGATCCATTTATCATCATCAAAGAGAGGAAAAAAATCTTAGAACACGGTTCAATCAATCTAATAAAGTTTCTCAAAGGGGTTCATGGTTGTTGTTGGTTTATGATAGGATGACAAATAAAAATCAAAGAGTGTAGAAAACCATTAATATCAATTCCACATATTATCATTAATATATTTTATACCCAATATTCAAATATGGATTAACTTCTTTACCCACACTGTCATCAATTAGTAGAACTGCATCAAAAGCCGCCTAACCGGTATAGTGGTTAGCGTAGCTGACTGCAGTGCCGAAGAACTCGTGTTCCAATCCCGGAGAAGGCATGGATGTTTGCATATGCATAATGTCGGTGCGGCATGGCGGCACTTTAAATATGCAGCGAGCCGAAAGTCCTCTCATGTGGTTTGGTGGAAGGGGAGAGGGGGAGACTCTCGGACCCGTCCCCCGGAGTGCTCTCCATCAAAATTGAGGGCGGAACTGAGCCAAATTCTCCTGTTAGGTGCTCAAGGCTGTCGACAACGACAGGCGTAATCTAACGCTCCTTGACACGGGAATTCTTGTGGGCTTGGGCTGACTCTGTCAGACAAGTGAGCATGAGCAACAACAACACTGCATCAAAAGCAAGCAGCCGCAAGTCAAAATCCACTGTTAAGTTTCTGGAAAAAATTGAACAAACGGATATCTAGGTCATATTCTTCAGTCATATCCCTACTAAATCTCCTGATGTTATCATCGACGGATTTTTGCACATTTGGGCTTTTAAAAAGTGGATGGACCAGACTTCAACCTACAACTCTCCTTGGACTTTGTAAAGCTGTTCAAGAGGAATGACATAAAATACTTCTTCTGCAACTAAAAAAAGAAAGTTTTGTTATCTTGGAAATTACTGTGTAGAAAGATAGTAAAAAATAAGAGTTATCAACAGGAACATTTTAAAACATAAAAACTGTAGGTAAAATATATCTGTAAATACAATGGGAATCATCTAAAGAATGTTTGAACAGCCTCTGTAGTAGTAGATATAAAACCTCACAAATTTGGTATTTGAAACTCATATGCGACAACACATAATATTTTTAAGCATTATATGCATTCTTGGGATTAGGCTAAATACAACGAAAATGAACTCATCATGAAGACGAGCTTTAGCTACGAAGCAATTAAATGTACTAGCCTCAACCCTCAGTTTTGTGACTTTTTTACTTTTGTGTCGAATCACTTTTCAAATAAAGGTCTGCTGCCGATAAATGTTATCGCTGTGTTTTATTTTAAAAGAAATAATAGGGCACATGTATATGATATAACGAATATAAGAAAGTTTATGGCGATTTAACACTTCATTAGGAATACTTAAACTCTGCATGAGATAAGGAATTTATGATTTTGTTGAGTGTTATGTGGCGTTAGTGTGAAGAAAGTGATACTTAATAAATAAAGCTAAAACTATCAATAAAAAAGCTGGTTATCTTATTAAGAAAATTGAACATTGATACTATGAACTGAGAAAAGCGTGAAAAAATATATGCCAACACTTAACAATGTATTGGGAATTTTAAAGTCATGCTTGCTGCTGTTAAAAATTTATGATTATTAAGTCACTGATTTGCGAATGCAAGTGTTATATGACCAGAAGATATACAATGAATGCGGTGTTTCCAAATCCAATTTCATTCTTCAGAACTGATATACATGAAACAACGTGTAATTATCATTATCCATTTTATAGTAAAACAGAATAGTAAAAACCGAGTAGTACTTGTAATTAACATAATAAGCCATGAAGTTTGTAAACGTATTAAATTTTATTTAGAAAGGATTAATCATTTTCATGCTATAAAATGCAACATTTAGATAAAGTATTTTTTGATACTTTACTTAAAGCTCATTGCTATTTGAAACACGCAATGGACTTTTTCAATAACACTGCGGAATATATTGCACAATAGGTAAGTGATAACTACCAATTTTGGTAACTTTCAAAGGGTTAAATGCGGCCTATTATTCCTTATTAAAGTCTGCAAAGAAAAGATTAACTATACGAAAACTCTCTCCTTTCTCTTAGATAGCCTCGCTTTCTTTGCTTTGCTTTAATCAATTAATCAACCAATCGATCAGTTAAGTTTCTTAATCCTTCTCATGTAAGATTTTAAAGAGTTATCAGAATTTCTTCGTAAGTTTAGGCAACATTAAAACGAAAACAAAGAAAGCGAAAATGCAGGGGGGGGGGAGGGGAAGATGACAAATTTTAAAATGAAATGAAATTTTGATTTGAAGACTTTTTTAAAAGATGTGTATTTTTTAAGCTTATTAAATGAATACAGAAAATAGAGGTTTTGTAAAAATATGAGGCATAATGTTCTCATGATTTTTGCTTGTTTTTTAATATGTTACGGAGTTTCTGAAGTACTACGGTGTGTGTTTGCTTATAGCAAAGTTCTCTAGGCCTATCTACCTAGGAGAAGGGATACCTTCGCGGAGGACTTTCTAAGGGAATCTGGCTTGTATAGACGTTACACATGAGGGAAACTACGAAAACGCCAATGCAGCCAACCCGTTCCCGTGATTCGAAACTCTGACCGAACTACGAGTGTTCAGATACTTTAACGCTCAACCGCGGTAGATCCCTGCAGCACTAAAGTTAGTATAATGTTTATTACTCCATAATATAATATTAATGCACTATTATGTTTGATACATTTAGCAGCTATAAACTAATAAGTTTTAAACTCAGTCTTCACATTTTGAAACATTTATATTAGATATTTATATTAGATATTATTATTTATTTATATAAGGTATTTTCTCCCTTCTTCCAACTTGCCTTTGTGGTGCAACAGTAGCACACTCAGCGCGTATTCGAGAGGTCCTAGTTCGAGTCTTCCAAGGAATCTTCCATTCCAGTGCTTCAAGGCCACGCTCAGGACTCCGCGGAGTGCACGCCTTTCTAGAAAGTTAGTAGTTACCGTTCAAGACGTTTGTAAAATCCTTTCAGGTTACGGTAGATTCCAGGCTTACCTAAACAGATTTAGAATTCAAGAAAACGCAAATTGAAACTATGCGGAAAGATAGCAAACTGCAGGCACTATGTGGAAGAATGTAAATTAACAAAAGACCTTAGGAATAGGTAGACCTGGTTTATATCGAAAATGAAGCAAAAGACATAGCAAAAGAGGTCATGGAAAGAATTAATAAAAACTTGGTTGCAATTGGAATAGACCAATAACAAAGGCCACCCAATATGGCTGATGCAGGAGACTTCTTTTATTCATGTGTTGTTCTATATGTTTTTCCTTCGTGGCCGGTCTAAAAAGGCTATAAGGCAAGTCTCGGCTTGCCAGGAGTGTGGACCGCACCATATCTACCTATCTATATACCTACTACACCCTACTTATCCTGCTGTCTAGCCTTTTTTTGCTGGATCGGCCAGTCCTGCTTTTAGTAATATGGCCGGCTTAAGCCGACTGGGTGGGCTGGGCGCTGCCCACTTTAATCCTAATACCTGCCTTCCTTGACTGCTGCATTTAAGGAAATGACGCCAAATTAATAATGCTGATCTTCAGGCACTCGATCGTACTAAATACACTTGTTCCGCACTGAATTATCATATGAAGATGAAACAAAGTCTTAAGCGACGATTCTATTGTTTCGTTAAGCAAAATTCTCTCAACACTTCATTGCTCTTCCCGAATATGTTGTAAAAATTACATTTCTAACAGTTATTTTAAGTTTAAATATGCTTTTCTGTGGCTTCCCTTCTACTATTCCCTACTAGAAAGAGTTTTTAGCAACACGTTGTATGCAAATATCTTAGGAGTATTTAAAGAAGGTTCAGTGTACTTCAAGAGGGAGAGCTTAGGAGTCTTTAGTGGCGCCTGCTTGCAGTCAGGCTACTTCGTTATTAAATCTACTACGCTCGGCTAGTGTTGCCAGACATTTTCCAACTAAAGTAGCAAAAGAAGACTAAGAAAATCGCAAATGACGTCAGAGCTTACGTGATTGTTGTGATGTCATGGTTACGCATGCTCACATGATCTCTGACGTTATTACAAATTTACTGTCTATTAGTTCCGTAAGTTACTGTATTCGATTCCTAGTCTTTGTCCTTACGTATCGTAACTTTAACAAAAATTTTAAAACTGTATTGGTAATTTTCAATTGTTTGATTACCCATTTCTTTTTTAATTAATTCTCCTTTAATTTAGGTTTCTATTTTTAAATTAATTCGTGCATACCTACTCTTAAGAGTTTCGATTCCTCACGTTTAGACTGTTAGCGCTTTTGTACTAAATTCTTTTGAGTTGGCTTTTTTTTGCATAATTGTGAATATTTTAAATGAGGATTGCTTTTCAGTGAGATTTACATTCTGCGTGGTGGACTTATTTCAGATTCTGATTGCTTAAAAAAGCCTTGTTCTTTTACTGTTAAATTTATTTGTGTTGTTATTTAGAAAAACGCCGGTGCTTTAATGTTTAAGTCATTTCCATTGCTTAGTTCTTAGCCATATTAGAATCAACAGCACGGATTTCATTTCTTTCTCCGTTTGAGTACTCAATATATGGCGCTCAAGCTGCAAGTTAATTTGTTGGATTCATTATCACCCTAGAACTATGGACTGAAAAACAAAACGCACCGGGGAGGAGGAGAAGGGAAAGGTGAGAGGTCCTGAAGCAACTTCTTGTCTTTCCCAGATTTTGATTTCTCATACCTCCGAACAACTCCGATGCACGACCAGTTACAACTTTTTCGGAATGATTTTTATCCACGAACTCTACAACTTTCTACCACATTCTCAAGATCTCCTTTATATCTCTTGTAGGGATAGCCTCCTCCATCTCTGGCTCCTTTTCAAAACTAATTTTTCGCTGCATTAACTGTTAGACGTTGCACACGACCCCAGCATGCGCGCGCATGTTAGGGTCGTGTGTGTGCGATTTTTCGTGTGTGTTTCGAAATGTGTGCGATTTTTCGTATCTTAAATCTTGTTTTCATCTCAAAGCAAAATATCGCTCGCTCGGCGACTCGTATCTCAAAACACTCGTATACTATAGCACTCATATATCGAAGTACCACTGTATAAATTATTTTTAATTGATACTCTGAAATCGCAAATGGTAGCGTAAGAAAATGATGGACGCCGCAAACATTTCGCAAAATCTCAAATACTGAAGGTTTAGTAGCACCAGGTTGCCAAAAGTCGCAAATTTGCGAAAAATCACACGATCTGTCAACACTGCGCTCGGCCGTATTCCACATGCTTGGTGATAATTGCCGGCTAGGCTAATTTTAGGCCCAACTATATTAGGTATTTGTATGTAGTTTGGGCTATGTCAGTATAGTTTACCGCTAGATTAGTTTCTTATTTTTCTTATCTTGATTTGAAGCCCGTCCTACACGCCTGAGAAGGGGCCGTCTGTAAATTGTGTTTGACAGAATATAGGCTATTTTAACCCTTCTCTAGACTTTTTCCATACTTACTAGAACTTAACAATTAGTCGCTCTACAGTTCAATCAGTTCCTCTATGTTCAACATAATCGAGGTAGTGAGGAATGTTATAAACTGTTTCAATGATACAGCCTTACAACAGTTTATAACATTCTATACTACAGCCAATTTGTTGAACTACTACTTCCTAGCCTCTTTAACTACACACCAAAAGAGTATTAAACAAACCATTTGTATTATGTAGAGGTATTAGGTTTATTTCGGTGAGAAAATATTAAAAAAACAGCTATGCCCTCCTCCAGTACTAGTCCCAGATGCTTCCCGTTACACCACGAAAGAACATACCAAGAAGGTCTAAAATGCCCTATAAGGTCACTGTTTTGAATATGCGATCTGACAGTGGTATCAGTCATACTCGCGGTTTTCAATGAACGTTTCTACTTTCTTTTTGATCAGTCTAATGCATCTTTTACTTTCAATTGCTTTTTCAACTTTTTATTTATTCTAAATATAAATAATGTTTTGATTAAAAGCTGAACTAAATCAGTTTAACATAAGTCTCACTATGATAAGTGGTAAGCAGAAAGATTTACCAATTTTTTATTCATAAAGTTTTAGGTATTAATTAGCTAATTAACGTTTACTATTTAATTCAAAATGACATCAAATGAAATCATTTTCATAACATATTCTTTTCCCCTCTGGTAAAATTAAAAGTAAAAAATATGGTAAATGTATGCGTCAGTATTTCTTCTTAAATTATTATGTTGAAACTAAGATTAATTTGTTGTATTAGAATTGAGAGATATAGTTAAAAAGATAAAACAGCTCATTGTTGGCCACTTGCTTCAAATTTAATTATTACTTCTTAATTATATATGCATGTAATCTTACTGTTAGATTGTTGGCCTCTTATACTTCATTTAATTAATATCTTTTGATATACAGTGATATGCTTTTAAATATCAAGAGTAAATCAATAAATATATAGAATCAAGAGATAATAAAGGAAATTAGGAGTACAACAATATAACGGTAAGAATACAAATCAAAATTGAAACAACTTAGAAGGTATCTTTTACATTCTTGCAGTACTCCTTCGTGGTGTAACGGTAGAACACCCAAGACATATTCGAGAGGTCCATGTTCGAAAGGGTCCAGGTCAAAGAGGTCCAGGTCCCGGATAACCTAATGTCTCTAAAAGCACAATAAAAGAGTAAGAAAGTAATAATGTAATACTCTACTCTGAATTTAAAAAAGAACAAATACAAAATAAATAAAGTCTGATATTTTTAGATTTTATATTACGCACAATTTTTTTTTTCCATTTACAAACACGTGCACATTTCGAGAACATTTTGGCTAACGCCAATTTGGTCTAAAGTGTTTAAAAACAGCAGCATCTGTAGAATTTCTGATAGACAACCTCGCCCATTGGAGATAAAAAATGTTTTATTCCTTACAGTTTTGCCACTGCTCGCTTTGAACCAATTTCGGGCTTCCCGGTGCCCATGTACCGTTGGTTTTTCACAATGCGAGAAACAGACGCATTCATGCAGATTCTTCATTATTTAGTTTTTGTTAAATACGATACAGGGTGATAACGCTTGGTGGCAACAATTTGAAAAGTGATACAATGCACTTAAGGGATTTTGAAAAGTGATACATACGAAACGGCATTTCAACGCAAAATGCCGTTTTGAGATTAATAGACCTTCTAGGCTAACGCCACTTCCGACTAAGCAATTCAAAACGTCATCCAAACGCGCGCTGAAAGCAGCAATCAGGGTGGTAATAATGCAAAATGAATTAAAATAAATAATACGTTCAAAATTCATGCGATATTCTATTTGGAATAAACGTATTACAACAGGAACAAAAAAAAATCTGAAAGCTTTCAGATTTTGTATTAGGCCCAAAAAGGACTAACATTTTGTGTATTACCTTTATTTATTAGATGTAATGTTCTTATCACTCAAACCTCACAATATTTACAAATTATCACAAAATATTGAAAAACAGCATATCTTTAGAATTTCCGATACACAGTCTAGCACCGCAGAGATAAAAATATTTTTTTTCGTACAGTGTTGCCATTTCTCTCTTTGAAATCGTTGAGTTCGTTAATCAAAAATTCGTTAAAGTTTTATAAAATTTGAACAAGCTAATAAAACAAATTCGGAATTAAAAATTCGGGCTTCCATGTGCCCATGTAGGTTAGAGGTTTACGTTATTAAAAAATCAATGACTCTAGGTATCATTGTTTTTTCACAATGATAGAAATATTCATGTGTTTATACAGATTCTTCATTATTTAGTTTCTTTAATTATGATGCATGGGGATAACATTTTGTGGCAAAAGTTTCAAAAGTGAATCAGCACAGAAAGTGAAACGACGCAAGATGTTATTTTGAAGCAATATAACTTTCGATCTAACTTCCCTTTGGGCTCTAAAAGAAAAGCATTTTGGCAACTGGCAAAAATACAGGACAAAGAGGTCAAAACCAAAATGAAGTTAGTTTATGCTTCGTCGTTATCAGGAGTTCATCTTCGCCTTCACATTTGCAATCTCAACAATATTATTTGATAATTATATTGTTAATTTCTACATAACTAATTTCTAAATATATAAAAAATTAAAAGAAAAAACTCGTTGGGGAGACTTTTATTTGTGCTTATTCACTCAAAACTCACTATCAAAATTTTGGACAGAAAATACACTCACTTCCAAAAGGTTAAGCACGAAGAGGAAAATGCTAATTTCCGGAAGCTAATCAGAATTAAAGAGGATGCAATTCGCTGCAGAGGTAGCTGGAATTATGCAAGTATGTTAGGTAACAGCCAATCGCGCTTTCATGTCAAGAAATATTCAAAAAAGGCAGTCTTATAAGAAGCCAGCTTTATGATGGGTTACAGAAGTTGATTGTAAGTGCTGATAGAAGGTGTTTAAAACTTTCGTACAGTTTGTTTTAAAGACATACGTGTTTCTATGACTTCCAGAAGACGAATGGAAGATTCTGAGCGCTGGCGTGCTGTGGGACGCATTGAAGCAAGACAGTCGATCATAGATGTTGCTCTTTTCTTCGCCGTTCATCATTCTATAATTTCACGTTTATGGAAACAATTCCAAATCCCACAGACAGTTGTCCGAATACCCGTAGCCGGTCGCCCGAGGGTTACAACCCGCGCAAAATCGATATATTGGTACTGTAGCCAAGCGGAATCGCAGAGCGACCTCCACACGTGTGACTTCTATAGTTACAGCGTTCATTGGTAAGGAGATATCTGCAGATACTGTACGCCGAAAATTACATATCAATAGACTGACTGTACGCCCATGTACCTCGACTTTGTGTTTCTCTATCCGTCCAATCGAGAGGGGCACGATAACAGTGGTTCCGGGAACATGTCAACTGGAATGTGTCTGACTGGGGCAATGTCATGTTTACTGATGAGTCGAGATTTGCTCTGGAGTCAGATGGCAAGCGTATAAAGATATGGCGTGAACAACGAACACGCGATCCGTCCCAAAACATCACCGAACATTGCGCATTCTGAGGAGGAAGCATTATGGTGTGCGCAGGGATTTCTTTAGAATACGGCACCGACCTGCACATCTTTAAACGGGGTAATTTGACGGCTGTCCAGAACTGACCTGCATGTTCAAATTGGAACCATGACAAGCCAAATCTATCGGGACGTCATTCTGGAACAACATGTACGATTGTTTCGGGGCGCAATGGGCGCACAATTTGTGTTTATGGATGACAACGCCCATCCTCACCGTGCAAACATCGTAAGCGAATGCCTTCAATCGGATGATATCACCCATATGGACCGGCCAGCATTCTCACCGGACTTGAATCCAGTAGAGCACGTGTGGGGCATGCTTGGTCGACGATTTGCAGCCCGTTAACCTCCTCCTACATGTCTACCGGAACTTCGGAGAGGATTGCTTTTTGAGTGGTGTAAAATTCCCCAAGATCAGATCGATAATTTGATACTCAGCATGCCTAGGCGTTGTACGTACTGCATTGCACCATCTGGGAGACGTACAATGTATTAACAATCATACCAACCATGTAATATTGGTTTTTTGTAAATAGGTTTTTTTTTTGTAATTTGCTCCAGGGAGAAAAAATCGCTAATTTTTTTTAATAATATCAAACATATAGTATCTTGTTTTGCTCTTTACCTTTTGTTTAATAAATAAGTTTTATGACTAAGTCAAATTTGTTTTGTTTCTAACTCTTGCTTTGCCTGATTTTGCATTAGCCTTCATTTATCGACATGATTGTATATATGCATACGGGATCACACATTCATTACTTAATATAACTCTTAAGATGGTATTCAGTCTTTTTCCTGAGTGGTAATGTAAATAAGGGATGATAGTTTTTTTTTTTTTTTTTAAGAAGCGCTTTTAATTATGCATTTCCGGATGCATGTTTTGAACAGACAACCTAAAGATAAGGCAAGAGTTATACAAATTTCTGTTCCTTAAGGATGATATATGAAAAGTTTTCTAATATATAAGTTATATGTATAAGTATACGGGGATCACATTCATTATTTATTATAACTCTTGAGATGGTATTCAGTCTTTTACTTCACTGGTAAATTAAATAAGGGACGACAGTTGCCTTTTTATAAGAAACTCTTAATTATGTATTTCCGGATGCAAGTTTTGAAGAGATAACTTAAAGATATGGCAAGAATTATACAAAATAAACAACATTTGAAAGCCTTATTACTTCCTTACTTCTGTTTTCGCTTTAGTCTGAAACATGCTTACATGAAAACCTACTTGACCTATATATTTCTTTCTCTGGATAAAAACAAGTTTGCCTTTAGCTTCCAAAATAGTCTCCTTGGATTACCATACATTGGGACAATGCGAGACCACAAGGTAAATATTCTTCTGAGAGGTTCATGCATATATATGCTGCGTAAGCTTCTTTCCCTCTAACCCTTTGCTTTTATTTCCTTAGTGAATTTTTGTCGTATGATATTTGTATTTTCGAAGCACGAAGTTTTGGTTATGAATTTTTAAGACCTGTCCTGCATATTTATTCTTCGGTTGGAAAAGCCGAAGAAGTAAAAGCAATATGAAGGGCGCATTGTAAAATACGCATAGCATTCTCAGCGCAGTCACAGGTTCAAGTTATTGATATTTCTGAAGGTGGCCTTTTTGAATGTCAGTTCCTTTTCTTTGCCCCAGGACAGAAATTTCAGTCAAAAAGGATGATAGAAGTAGGTGTTAAGAATATATTATTCCGTGAAGGATATAACAATGAAATCCTAGGTCGAAGACAAACATGAATATTTCGCATTTTATATGCATGATAGCATTTAAAGGAGAACTGTCTGGGGTATTTTTAAAATGCATGAAACACTTCCTAATTTAAGTGATGGAATTCCTTATATAGGATATATTTTAGAAAGTATTGTACATACCTGTACAATACCTGTACAATACTTTTTTTTTCTCGGCTCTTTACTGCGTGCTTTCGTGGCGTAATTGGATATCAATCCGACAAGCAATGGGAATTTTTTCCGAGTTCGACTCCTGGCAAACGCATTGCACATATTTGAGACGGCTGCTTCAGACAGACGATTATGCAATGGTTGGAGGGAGTTGACGAAGAAACGCCTCTTGCAATTGGACTATTTTTATTGTTAGTCCAAACGGGCTTTGTCTCAGAGGGACTATTGTTTTCGTTTTGCGAATTTGCGTTGAATCTCTCTATATCGGTTTCACTTTTCAAAATTGTTGCCACCAATATTGTAGCCCTGTATTATATCTGAAGAAATTAAATAATGAAGAATCTGCATAAATGTATGTTTGTTTCTCGTACTATAGTAAAACGACGGTACCTAAAGCAATGATTCTCAACCACTGTGCCGAGGTACTTTCGTGTGCCGTCAAATTCTTAAAGTGTGCTGCCAAATTTTAGAAATGTATATAGTAAAAGTTAAAATGGGTGTAATCCTATTGTTGCGTTATACGGGTTCGTGGATTTGAGAGTATCCGATGGAAACACGATGCAGAACAATAAAAAGCACAATTTATTTACAAGAATCACTATTTACAGCACAGTTCCAAAATTACGTTTAAAAGCGTCGAAAATCTACAATACATACGCTGAAACAATCAGCAACACAGCTTCAGGCTGTAACTGTAAAGGTAGATTCACGACAACACTAAACTTATAATAAGACACCGTGGAACAATCACCAATCCACTGTCAAGCCATACTGTAAAGGTAGCTTCACGGCAAAGCACTATCTCGATTGCTTTCCGTTCACAGAACTCTCGCGTAGCTTAGCACTCGCAGTGAGCAGCTATTCTCACAACCTCACATTTAATCACACTCTTCACAACACTTCACAATCTACTCGCAACTAATCACACACTGCCGGCTCTCTGAAACGCAAGGGTTTATATAGCTTTTCATTAGGTTCCACAGGTTTCGAGAAATATTTCGACAGGAAATTATTCTAGAAGCTTTCCGATTGGGCCATGGGATATCGCCAATTTGGTCGCCAAATGGGCGATAAAGTCGCCAATCTGGCAACCCTACCATACACTATTTTATGGCAACCCTAGTGCTATGCCGGAAAGCTTACATACAGGCGCAACCGCCGAATTTTTCGCAACACTATTATACGGTACACATGAGAATTGGCGAAATTCGGTTTTTAAGACATTAATAAGGGCGCTAATTGTGGTATCCAAGCCGATTTTGGTAGTTTGGAGGACAGCGCAATTCGGAGTATTTTCGTGCATGTTTAGTATGTAATTTAAATTGAGAAGTTCTGATTTTTGCTGATGGGAGGTTAGCTTACTTATCAGATAATTTTGTTATTTTTAATAACATAAAATTAAATAGGCAAGGGCCGAAAAAAATATATTAAACTCAACAGATAAAATGGTGGGATTCCTAAAACAAATAACTTTATGGAAGAAAAATCTCACGAAGCGAATTTAGAAGAGCTTGAGTCAGCCCCAAAAGATTTTAATAAAACTATTCATAAAATTGTTACTGACCATTTGACAACATTTAGAAAAGAGAATTATTCATTATTTCCCAAATTTAAATATAAAAAAAATTGATTGGGTTGGTAATCCATTTGTGATAAAGAATCCTTCTGTACTAGAGTTAACTTTGAATGAAGAGGAAGAACTAATTTCGTTTTCTAATAATCAAGATTGAATTTTAAAATATTCGGAAGAATGAATTAATTCATTTTGGATTAATATTACGTGCGATTATTTCAGGATGGCCAAAAAAGCTTTAAAAATATTATTACAATTTTCTACATCTTATTCGTGTGAATTACGATTTTCAGTATTAACCGACATAAAACCGAATAAAAGATCGAGACTGTTAAAGACGATATGAGAGTAGCATTGTCATTTTTACGACCCAATATAATGAATTTATCAAAAAGCATCAAGCTCAAATTTCTCATTAAAAGTATTCTTATTTTTGACTTGTAATTAATCCTTTAATAAACTTGCATCTGTTTTTGTAGTACATATTTTATTTTACGTTCAAAATTATTATCATCAACTATTTTACACAGTGTATTATAGGTAAATAAACAACTTTTATACTTATCTTTCTCTTTCTGTGACGTCTAATTTTGAAATCGTTAAAGGTGTACCGCGAAAAAAAAAAGGTTCAGAATGACTGACCCAGAGCCATCGAATATTGAATGACGGAACCCTTCTGCGAATATGGGCATCTGGAAGCCTAAATTTAAAATTTGGAATTCGTGAAACTAACGAATTTTTGATTAACAAACTCAAGGATTTCAAAGCGAGCAACGGCAACGTTTTACAGAAAAACATTTTTATCTCCAGCGCGTGAGACTGTATCGGAAATTCTAAAGATGCGCTTAATTTAAAATTATTTTGCGATATTGCTGTTGAACTGAATTTTGTGGTTTGAGTGCGAAGAACATGATATTTAATAAATAAAGGTAACACGCAAAATGTTAAAACAACGCCGCTTTGGACGTAATTTAAAATCTGAAACCTTTCAGATTTTCTTTTCTCTTTTCTTTTAACTGCGAACAAAACGGGGAAATCCCTCTTTTAACCAGAATATGTGTGTATAAGTTAGAGTAATGTAACGTTTCCGCTTGTGTGATATACACATACTAAAATCTTGATATTGAATAACCCATGTTCTGATTATTTCATCTGTAACCTGCACATTGTAACCTAGTAACGTTCTTAATAAGCTACTAGTGTCGTTTGTTTTTATGCTTTCTTCACGTGACTTTAAATTTGCATCCTGGCGAGGAAACACAAGGAGAAAAGGAGAGGTTCAGGAAAGATATCAAACTAAAAATAATTTGTTATGCAAACTAAAGGAAACCCTACAAGTGTATTTGACGACTAAAATTCCTATTTGATATTTAATAAATAAAGGTAAAACACAAAATGTTAAAAAGACGCTCCTTTGGACGTAATTTAAAATCTTAAACCTTTCAAATTTTCTTTTATTTATTTATTTTTTTTGGGGGGGGAGGAAATATGATAAATCAGCAATGCCCTCGCTGCTCGAGCTACAAACGTTCGTTTGCTAACCAAAGCTGCTAACTTGGCTTGTTTCCAACTACACCACGAAGGAACACGTTAAAGTAGGAGATTTCAATGTAGCTGTAACAAGCTTTTTAAACTAAAGACTGAAATTTTTAGAATAATACACTCTACAATAAAAGACGTATATAATGCGCATACCAAACAGTTTCCCTAAAAATATCCTCCATGAAGACATCCCTTCCATTAGGCAGTAACGTTCAAAGTGCTTTGCCATAAACAAATAAACCTAAACCGCGAGATCGTATTGCGTAATATTTTTAAGTTACCCTTTCAAGATATTCACATTTGAGGCTGCTGAGAGCTAATTAAGTATAACCTCATGAAATGCGCAGCACACGTGATTCTTAATCAAATAACGCATTTTAATTTTAGAGTTTAATCTATGGAAACTTACTTTTTGAAAATTTACCTGCTTGAATTAAGATATCTGAAGAAACAATCATTGAAGACAAACTGAATATTTTTTATGATGTGGCATATTTTACAATACAAATGAAATATTAGATGCCGCACATATGGAATAACTTGGAATTTGTTTTATTTTCGAAATTATTCATATGTGCGGACAGCCTATAGGATTCTATTCGCGATATTCTGTTTAGAAACGTTCGAGTGAACTCAGATGCATTCACCGAGAGAAACTGAATAGTAACCAATTGACTAGACCTAGCTTGAATTCAGATTCGCCAATTATGCATGCTGGTGGCTAAATCCTGGGACAGAGATTGAAACGGAAGTTCTAGATCTAGGTAACTCTCTTGTTAATAGCATTTGTTGAGGTCGATGGCCGGAACTTGAAACTATTTTATTCTAAGAGATTCTATTCTGGTTTTTACTTCCTTGTAAGAAGTAAAGGAAATATTGTAATCAAGATACGTTTCGGGTATCATATTCCAACGAAAATGTCCATTTTGACCGCTATTGAATGCAATTTAATGATGTTTTTGCGTGATATCTGTACATAAGCACAGAATAAAGGACTTTTTCCCCCAAAACGGAATATAAAATGGATTAAGAAAAAAATTTTAGTAACCTCTGTACGTGCGCAAGTATGTATGTATTCACCTTGCCTAAGTCAAGAATGAGTAGCCTCAGAAGGGTGAAATTTTGCATATACAACTGATCTAACAAGCAGTTGTGCACCCCCCTTTTCGGTTGCAATCGGCAGCTTTAAATATATATATATATCTAAGATATAAAAAATACGATGACTTGGGTCTACTCGAACAGGCAACCTCTAATTAACTTTCCGCAATTTCAGGTCTTCCCCCTAGACCAGTACTTTCGAGAACACTCTAGCCTGTTATATAACCACTACTGTAAATAGCATGGTACGGGCGCCATTTTTAGTCAGACCGGTTCCAGCCATCCCTGCTAAATGATCTGCTGCTACCTTTTGTATCCTTTTCCTTTATTAGAAGAGTTATGACGTCAAAATTCTGTAAATTGGAGCTTCGTCTAAAAGAAAAATTGTTCTGCCGGTTAAGTGAATAAAGATATGGAGATTTAAGGGGGACACATACACCTTAAAACCCTCAAGATCTCCGAACATGTGACTGTTGCAAGAATTGGAATATTTTTTTCTTATTTAAAAAGAAATTACTTCCAAATTTTTACAACGGACTACATAATACAACTACTTTCTGAACTAGTAACCAGAATGTTTTTGTTGCCACAAATATTTTTATAATTTAATTTGCTTTGCGATAAAATGTTTTATGCGTTATTGCCATGTTTCCACTTTGCGCACATAGTTTAAAGCATTCTGTTGCATAATTTAATTCCATATTTTAGCTTTTATGACATTTGAAAACTACTGTGAACCTAAAGTCCTAAGAATTTGATGTTAAATTTTTATTTTATTCGGAGTTGAGTTTATAAAATGTAGTTTATTAAAAGTATCTAATGTTTTCGTGTATTAAATTTTTTAACATTAAAATATTGATCAGTTTTCTGGTTCAGTTAGAAGATAGTACTCATATAAAGAGTTCCATCAAATTTTAAGTATGTATCATAAGCCATTTTTAAAAGATTATGCGTGCAAGGTGGGAACATGATGTAAACTCATAAAAAATTTTGACACAAAACAGATTAAATTGCAAAAATATTTGTGGCAACACAAACTTTCTGGTTACTAGTTCCCAAGGCAGCTGTATTATGTTGTCAGCTGTAAAAAGTTGGAATTAATTCTTTTTAAAATAAATAAAATATCCCGATTCTTGCAAGAACCACATATTTGAAGATCTTAAGGGTTTTAAGGTGTATATGCCCCCTTAAATTCTTCTGCGTCATCCGTCCACTCTGGAACGACAACACCCGGATTTACTGATATGACCTGATTGCCAAGTTTCATTATTCCTATGCCCATCTAATTCAATTATCACATATATATCTACACCCACCCTGTTATTCGACTGGTTTGAGTCGGGGGTTTGGTTTTTTTTTCTTATATTTTGGTAAATTGTGCATTTTTTGCTCTAGGAATTATGTTGTTCTTACATTCTGGTTAAGAGTTTTATGCCTTTAGTTAATTCTGTACTTAATAGTTGCAGAATTATCAACAATTTCAAAGTTGGTTAAGTGCGATTAAGCCTAAGAGAGCAGCCAATATTTGTTTACATTTGAAACTTAGCAGAATAGTGGATTAAATGAACTTCTCCACCTTCAGTGTCTTTTTGCCGAGTGGGATCAGAAAAAAACTTTTAGTTTTGTGCACCGAAAAATATGTCTTCTTACACGCAGGCCGAATTACTTGCTTTTGATTATAAAGTCTAATTTTAATTGTAAAAATTATTTTTAATTGCTTCATTTGGTGTTTTATGTTTTGCTATATTCTTCAACTTTTAATGGAGATATTTTGAGTTCTTTCATATCTAGTGTTTGTCCTCAGCTTAACTGATCTTTAGTTCAGTCAGGCGTATATGTGCGCACATATATTTTAATAATAAATGCATACTTGTGCTACTGATTTTGATAATTTGCGTACAAAATAGAATACTGGTAGAGGCAAAATTATGGGGACACTAGCGATGTCCCATAGTTCAGCTGCTAATGCCTTCAAATACTAACTAATTCTTAAAAATGATACTTGCTTTATAAAAATTTACGAAGAAAGGTTGAGGAAATGGGGAGCTGAAACTCTCCAAATGATCTAGAACAGCGGTTCTCAAATTTTGACTAACGCGAACCATCTAAACATAAACTGAAAAACTTTAGTACCACCGTTACATTTTACAATGACTATTCTCAGTTTCTCAATAGAAATATATAAAAAATATTTGTCATTTGCACAACCTGTTGGCATTTGTATTAACTATGCACACATAAAAAACATTAGATTAGAAATTGGTTATCATTTTAATCATCAAATTTTAAGTTACAATATTTTAATTCTAAAATTTCTTGTGAAATTTGGGCCTGTTTAAGACAGATCGATTCCTTTACGTCTCACTTAGCTTAACCGTAAATTACGATTCACTTTTAATTTTGTTCTGTACTTTTTTTTCAAATATAACATAGAAGATAATCCTTAAGCACACAAATAGGTTGTGAAAAAGGGAATAAAAATTTAATAGCTTTATTTGAAATGCCTTTAATTTCTTTTTTTTTCAGTTCAACCTAAAGTTAACAACTGTGTTATTTTTGAAATCTTCAGTTACGGTTCGATCACAGGAAATTACTATCAACTGTTCTTTTTCTTGAAGAGATTTTTTTAATTTGATAGTTAAAAACACTGTGTTTGTTTGGCGTACCACTTATTTTTTCTTTCATACCACCGGTTGAAAATCGCTGATCGAGAGTTTACCTATTACGGTACACTGGGAAAAAAAAGCGGGACAGTTCTATATCTCCCGTTCCACTGGGCCGAAATTTAAACTGCGTTTTTCATGTCTCGAAAGCGCGACTTTGAATATATATTAGATTTGTATACAGCATCATTCTAACATAGGTATTTTGGCACAGAATCGGACTTTTACTGAAACGACATGCCAATATTTTTCAATATTTCGATTCTACAACTCAAATCATGCCGAAATTTTGGGTTGGTGCAAAATTTACGGAGACATTTAACATAAATTTATTAGCATAAACTTTTTTTTCAGCTTTCGCCATGGAGAATTTACTTAGCGAACTTCTTAATTTATAGCAAGCCATTTTTCTTCTTTTTTCCATTGCAGAAGAGAGATGCCAAATTTCACAGCGAGCAAATATATTAATTCACTTATATCTTAGGAAATTTTGAATAAAAAAACTCCAATTTTTTGCAGGTATGCTTAGAAATACATCTACCTTAAGATGATGGTAAAAATGTTATAGATTATAATTCAAAATGCTTTTCCGAAGTTTATAAAATTATTTTAAAATATAAAATTAAAAAATAAATTGTGAAAAATGGGTGAATTTTATTTGGAATGAACCTGAATTTCGAAATATGAAAGGAAAAATCAAATAAGTTTAATAAAAAAGAGATTATATATATATCAAATTCAATTAACACTGAGGAGTTAAAATTTGAAGGCTCATTTGTTAAAATTAACCAGTTCGATTTTTACAAAACTTGGCAGTTTGGCATAATTTGAGTCGTAGAATCGAAATGTGGAAAAAAAATTGGTATGTCTTTTCTGAAAAGTCCAATTTTTTATCAAAATACTTACATTTGAACAATGCTATATATAAATGTGTTGTTTCGATGATTGTTTCGATTGATTTCGATGTTTAGTAACTCATAGAATAATAAAGATAGATTAAAATTAATAACATAAAGGGTTACATAGAGTCAAAACGTTTCATGTCCCTTGTCCATGAACTTCCACTTGTGCTCCCTTTCGTCGCACGGAGAACATCGAGTCGATATTCAATTTCACGCCAGGTACCGACAAGCATGTCGGCATTCACAGAAGCTGTTGCGGTTGTAATTCTGGCTTTTAGGTCATCAAAGTTCGACACTCTCCTCCTGTAAACGTTGTCCTTTACAAATCCCCAAAGGAAAACGTCCAGCGGCGTTATATCAGGTGATCTGGGTGGCCAAGGAATTGGACCTCCTCGCCCAATCCATCTTCCTGTAAAATGGTCATTCAAAGAACTACGAACGATGATACCAAAATGAAGTGGTGCACCATCTTGTTGCAAAAAGGTATGTGGCTGAAGCTCTTCTAGTTGTGGAAATACAAAGTTTTCCAACATGTCTAAGTATACGACTGATGAGACTGTCTTTTCCGTAAAAAAGAAAGGCCCAATGATTCGATCGTGCAATAGCCCACACCACACATTAACCTTTGGGGAATTCCTTTGTGCCTCACGGTATTCATGGGAGTTTTCAGATCCCCATATGCGCACATTATGGCGATTAACAATGCCAGATATTTAGACTGGAAAATGAAATTATCTGAAATTAACCACACGCGCAGACGATATTTAAAAAAGCAAAGATATTCAAACTTGAAAAGGAAACTATATAAGTTATTCTATCAATAAAGTCCATAAGTTTGTTTATATCTTCATTATTTTATGTGTTATTAAACATCAGAATGGTTCCGGGACTCTATAAACACTCTGTGCAATACATATTTTAAGTCTCGCTTTCGAGTTATGAAAATCGCAAGTTTAATTTCGTCAATCAACCCAGCAGAACGGGAGATATAAAACTGTCTTATTTTTTTGCGCAGTGTACATCGTCCGCACACCATTCGCCCCGCATACAGTAATCAAAAATAATGATTTAAGACAGAGAGGGATTAGAATATAGTCTCAATACAATTTGAAATCGGGTAGAAAAGAGATGGAAATACTGTTATGCAGGATTACATATCGGGTCGGATTATCCAATTAGAATAGATGCTTTCAGCCTGTGATTCGGCCCTTGTTTAAATACTGCGAGCAGAGCGATTGAAAACTTTGTCTGATAATTAAAAAGATAAGAAACTTGCTTATATCCTAGTAACATCCTTAGACCGATATTACAACTAGTAATATTCTGTTTGAGTTTGCAAAGGCGTCGTTTAATGGGGACAGAAAATCATTATATAACGCTGGAGTTTTAGTACCGATAATTTAAAAAATAGCCTTATTATCTTTACGCCCATTGGGAATTAACTTTTACAGTTAGGCCTTATAAAAGAAGTAATGAAGGTAAGCGAATCTAAAGCTATACATTTTCCAGGGGGTTCTCGATTAATGAAGTAATACCTTTAAAAACGAGTTTACCATGCACATGCAACAGCGAAATTCGTTATTCGAAACGAAATCTGACTGAGAATCTTTAAAACGTTTGCTTCTTTTTTAATTTATAGATATAATCATAAATATCAATGCTGACTTTACTTTGCTGCAGTCATCACGCCTTCTATGGCAGCATATTTTTAACTGCCTTCCGAAATCTTCTGCCTAAATAAGCTGTTTTGTATCAATTATACAAATTGCTTCGCATGTAACATACTAGATTAAGTTCATTCTGAAAACACGTTATATCTACTTCAGATTTTCACGAAATTCTATCAAAAATATTTAAGATTTTTAGTCCAAGAAGTACGCTAGTCCAGAATGTGATATTAGTCTCGAAACGACATTTTGCGTCGAAACACTTAAATGCGTTTTTTTTAAATTTTTACCACCAATATTATTGGCTATACGAAACACCCAGGCGCTGTAAGATAGCTTTCTCGCAGATCAGGTTTAGGGTTGCCAGAAAATGGCAAAGGAAGGCAGGGTTGCCCCATTTGGCGAGAAATCGCCCTTTGGCGACAAAATTGGTGATATGCTATAACGCATGGAGAACCTTCTGGAACGAATTCTCACTGGTTTAGACATAACGTTCTCGAACACAAGCCAAAAGCTATATAAACCCTGCTGGTACGCTGAGATTCAGTCAGTTAAGCGTCAGTTCGGAGTCTATCGAGTTGATAGACAGTCAGAGAGAGAGTGTCTCGTAGTATATTGCCAAGTTGGTCGTCCAGTGCATCGAGAGTCTCTTAGGTCATCGCGAGTTTTATCTTAGAGTGTGTTGAGCTCCGAGAACGACCGAACCAAGTCGCGAGATGTACTCTACTGTATCGTCGAATGTATCGCGAGTTGTAGCGTGAAGAGTCTCGAGAGAACGTAAAGTTTCGAGAACGACCGAGCAGAGTCGGGAGCTGTACTCTGGTGCTTTGCTGTGAAGATGTCTCCACCGTTATAGCTTGATAGCCTGACGGCGGTGTCGCTGACTGTCTCAGCGTGTTTATGGTAGTTCTTCGACGACTGTAAGCGTGATTTTGGAGCTGTCTTGAAAAATACTGGTTAATAAAGTGTCTTGAAACTTCATCAGGTGTCGTCGTTATTCACTCCAAATCCATGAATCTTTTAACGTACTTGCATAAGAAGGAAGAGAAAAACTTAAGAATATTTAAAGAAATTAAATAATGAAGAATCTGCATGAATGTATGCATGTTTCTTGCCCTGTGAAAAAACAACGGTAGCTAAAACCCTCCAGTTCTGAATAACGTTGACGTCCACCCGAATATGTACCTCAAAGCCCGATTTTTTTTCATTATCTGTTTCACATCTGAAACTTTAACGAATCTTTGATTAACAAATTCAACGATTTTAAAGCGAGCAGTGGCAACAGTGTACGGAATAAAACATTTCTATCTCCAGCGCGAGACTGTCTTTCGGAAATTCTAAAGATACTGTCTTTTTAAATATTTTGTTAATTTGCTGTTGAATCGAATTTGTGGCGTAAATACCAAGAACGTGATATTTAATAAATAAATTCATAAAACGTTAATAATAAAAAGACGAAAAAAATTCTAACACATTTTAGTAAAAAAAAACTGAACATTCATATGATGAACTGAGAAAAGACTGGAAAAAAAACAAAAAGTGTATGCCGACACTTAACGCTACATAATTCTAAGCGCTGTGCAGTTTTGTTGTTCTGCTGCTCCTTTTTTATAATTATTTCAATTTTGCTGTTGGATTCTATATGGCTTTCAGTGCTAAGAAATGGTGCTCAATAACAAAACTAAAATAAAAAAAAATGGGTTAGTAGGTAGTAGTGAGTTAACACTAGACTGGTAGTCTGCAAACTCGTAAACAACATTAACAAACACTTTTGCGAGACCGTTAAAATCTGAAACCTTCCAGTTTTATTTATTTTTATTTTAATAACCCAGAAGAGCTATTAATTTCGATTATGCGTTTTAAGTCGATTCACTTTCTGTGTTCATTTACTTTTCAAACTGTTGCCACTAAATATTACAGCCCTGTGTTATATTTAAAGAAATTAATGAAGAATTTGCATTAACGTATGTTTCTCCTACTGTGATAAAAGCAACGGTACCTAGAGCCATCCAATTTTGAATAACGTAATTCTCCTCCAATGTGGGCACCTGGAAGCCCGAATTTGGAATTGGTTCTATTATCAATTTCATATTTTGTAACACTTTAACGAAATTTTTATAAAGAAACTCAACGATTTCAAGGCGAGCAATGGCAACACTGTACGAAAAAAACAATTTTATCTCCAGCGCACGAGACTGTATATTGGAAGTTCATATGGCCTTTTAAATATTTTGTGATATTACTACTGGATTGAATTTTATGGTTCACGTGCTATGAACATGATATTTAATAAAGGTAACTCATAAAACGTTAAACGCCTTTTTGGGTGTAATGTAAATTCTGAAAGCTTTCAGATTTTTTTATTATTTATTTTTTGTGTACTTGTCAGGACTGAGTATTCTGTGCATAGCTTTAGAAAACATGTTGAAGTACTAGGGTCCTTATCCTCAAGTCCTGAACTGGAACAGGGAGCTGAAAAATGTTGGCTTTGTTCTGATGTAGGTACTGAGCTGGAGAATGACTGCACTTGAAAGGGATTTAAAATCCTCTTTTATTAAATCACTATTATTTACATACTTCCCAACTCGGGAGAGATACAGAAAGTAAAAGACCACCCTTGGGCCTAACTTAGCAAATCAAATAAATTTAAATAAATCTCTAAACCTAAATAGAAATGTAATTAAACTTTGCTCGCAGAGCAAATCGCGGAGTTTGGTCTCTAACTAACTGGTGCGTAGCAAGAAATACTAATACTAGCGCACTTCAATTTATTTCAATATGCAATCACGTAGTAAGCACTATGGCTTATAATTTTAGCTGCTAGCTGGTCAGGCGAACGTCGAACAGAATGACCGTGATCTGAGACTAAAGCTCTCTGACACTAAGAGGTTTCTACCTCTGGTTTAAATAGTACTTGGCTGTACTTCAAATTAGCATAAGCTGAAAACGCGCGCTTCTTCTGACGGGAAGTTGAAACAGAGAAGAGATAGAAAGATTTAAATTAAAATAAAACTTGGTTAGTTTAACTAAAACCTTACATACTCAGTATAATTTTTTTCACTTACACTCCTTTAATTTATACAGACAGCATCTGCTAGCTGCATATTTATTGATTACATAATAAAAATCAAATGTTTGAATTAGCTTCCTTTATTTATCACGTATTGTTAATATGTTAAGTTTATGCACATTGTAAAAACATAATTTGTTAAATCTTCTAACATAACTCTCTAATGGTATGTATAAAAATCCAAAAATATATTAAGAAAAAACCTTCACAAAATAACAACTTTAATTTTATGTTAGAAATGGAAAATTTTAAATTGTTTAATAAACCGAATTTAAGAACAATGCACGCAATCCACGCCAAAAAAGACGTATATAAATATGCATTAACTTAATCAAATAAAAAATAAATCGCTTAATTAAGAAAATTCGAAGGAAGAAAGTATGCATGTCATTATTTTCATCGGATACAGGGAAATACTGCCTTTATTTTCAGTCATTAAAAAAATTATTGGCTTCAAAAACAGGGCTATTTAAAAAAGCGTTTTTAGGAAACATTTAGGTAACCCTAAAATGATTTAAAAATTATCGACCTCTGCTGCATATTAAGTATTGTGTGCCTTTTATTTTTGCTTTTATTTGAATATAATAGTGGAAGTATCCTCGGGTACTTAATTATTTTTTTATTTTTTTGCTTGTTTAGTAATCAATGAATAAAGGAACAATGAAGTTTTGGGGCACGATATATTTTAAAGCATGGCATTTAAAAATAAAAGAAACCTGTAATTTACAAATTGTGAAATAATAGTGTTTCTGAGATGCTTAGTTTTTTTTTATTTTGAAAGAACACAATGTTATTGAAATCGAAGGTCATTGACAACAGGTTATTGGAAAATTCATTTCCGAGATTTATTTTATTGGAAAATTTTCCTGAAGTAGTTCTGTCTATTAAGTTAAAGTTAAATGGTATTCAGAGTTGGTATTCGTGATCAATAATGAAATCTGCGATGCAATTAGATATGAAGCTCAAATCTTTTAGCAATTTTAAAAGCAAAATTTGAGTCATACTATCCTTCAAAATTTATTTGTGTCAAACACCGCCTTTCAAATTTAAATATACAAAGTTAAATACAGAATATTTTAGAAGTTAAATACACATATTATTCATACATAATGCCTCAACTTATTCCATGTTTCACAAAATTATTTAACTTAGGTATTGGCTAGGTATAACTTAGGTAGTACGTAAAGGTTGGTTTATTTTCTTACGGGTAAATCACTTGAGGGCTATCTGCCTACAGGGAGAGATGCCTTTGTATAAGACTTTCTAAGAGAAACTGGATCCTACACACGTTACACATGGGGAAAACCACGAAAACGCCCATGTGGCCATCGTGTTCGCGAAATTCGAACCTCAGACCAAACTACCAGTGTTCTGCGACTTTACTGCTCGGCCGATGGTGGGCCGCGGAGGGAACGAGCTCAAGACTAAGTTCGAAATGATAGAACAGTATGTAAATTGTCACAAAGTCAGCAAATAAATTAACTTTTAACAACTGCTGTGAACGCTTTACTCTTTCTGCTGCATTAATGTTTAGTACGTAATCCAAATAATATTTATTTGTCAGCTGCTGCTCTTCTAAAGCAGGACTAACTTAATGAAATAATAACATTTTTACAGTAAAGATTTCTGCAGACTTTGACTTCAAACTTCACATTTGTACATTGCTAGTTTTACCTTCCAGGCCTTAGCTAGATTGTAAATTGTTAGCCCCAAAGAACGTTACCTCAGAAGGGCTATATGTCTCAAAACAGGATTTGGCGTTGGATTACCGTAAAAGGCTTAATCACTTTTCAAATTGTTGCCACCAAATATTATCACCCTGTATTATTTTAGAAGAAATTAAATAAAGAAGAATGTGTATGAATGTAGGTATGTGTCTCTCACTGCGAAAAAAACGAAGGTACCTTGAGCCATCAAATTTTGTTTAACGTAAACCTCCACCCGAACATGGGAATCTGGACGTCCGAATTTTGGATTTGTTTTTATTATCTACTTCACATTTTGTAAAACTTTAACGAATTTTTGATTAACAATATCAACGATTTCAAACAGAAAACAGACAGATGAGTAAACAGAAAGTGATTCTTTTCTAACGATC
>KK115621.1:608743-698004 GCA_000611955.2 Stegodyphus mimosarum | reverse complement strand
ATTTTACTGCATACGTCTTTAGTTACGAAAGATCTCATTGAGCCATTATCAAAAAGAATTCTCACATTTTCAGATTTACCATTGTTTCGAATTAATGCAGAAGCAATTTGTAATAATACTATATTAGATCTATTTTCATTGGAATTATAAGACGAAACAATGGAAATAACATTGAAACCCGAAGTTTTCTTTTCAAATTTATCATTATCTTTTTTCTGATGAAGTAAATAACAAATGGCTTTCAAGTGTTTATTACAGCGGAAGGTACAGTTTACTTTTTGTTTACAGTCTCTAATTCTATGCTTTTTATCCAAACACATAAAAAACATCTGCCTTGCTTCTTCAAAATCTTTTTTTTTCCTTTTCAACATTTAAAGTTTCACAATACGTAGATTTATAACTTCCGTTCCCTTAGAACAGACACTGATTTGGCTGACGCTGCTAATAATTCAACTGTCGACGGCTTACTCATTTTGACTGAAGAAAGTTTCGATTTGAAAGGTAGTGGTTTTTCTAGAGTTATAATTAACAGAGGCTGCGCGTTTTCTACCGAGTACTTCGTTCTTAAAAAAGTCTAATAGACCTTTTAAATCCCAATTTCCGTCTTTAATTTTTCGGCTATAATCAAGAACGAACTCATTAAGGAAGTAATTTCAAAATTAAAGGCGTTAAAAGATTTCCGTAGGAATTAGAATCGATTTTTAATGATTCAAGATTTCTTATCTGCACTTCGGTGTGATCGACAAGTTTTCTTAACCCGTTTACATCATTGTGATTTCTAACAGGAGTAATGCTTATAGGTTGTCCTAAATGCGAATTAAGATGTTCGTTTGCCAAAATCTGGAACTTAACAGTTCAAGAATAGCTTCGTAATTATTTTCGATAAGAGCGAAACCAGGAATAGTTTTGGCGGCTGAGCCACCAACAAAGCTTTTCAAATAAATTAATTTTTCTATTTTTGATAAATTCGGATTTTTGTCTATCGCGATTTCGAACCGACCTATAAATTCTAACCAATGTGAAGGATCACCATAAAATTTAGAAATTGTTAATTTAGGAAGACGAGTGAATGTATTATTTTCGTTTTTCGAACCTGCAGTGGTTTCATTTGAAATGTTCCTATTTTTATTGTCCGAATTTTGGAGCTTATTCAATTCCTTCAATTTTTTTCTTTCCTCTAAATTGCCATAATCAAATTTTCTCATCGTATTTTAGAACCGTTGTGATTTTAATTTCAAATTCCTCCGTTTCTAGTTTTAAATATCTATTTGAGCGTCCATATCTTTCGAAACTAAATAAAGATGGTACTAGTATAAACGTAAATGTATTAGAAGAAAATTTAGATCAATTAAACGAAAAATAAATGATTTTTCGTTTAATTGATCTAAATTTTCTTTAATACATTTACGTTTATACTAGTACCATCTTTATTTAATTCAGTTTCGATTTCCTTTAATATCTTGGACACTGCGGTCCTGAATACCTTTCGTTTCGATGAGTTTAACAATGAGATCTTCCATTATACCAAAGTAGAAAATACAAGCTTACCTTGGCAGTCTTCGCACACTTCTAAAGTGCTAATCCAAAATTAGAAAACACAAATTTTCAAAATTACAAAAAGATTCATTCCCTGCTTGGATGCACCTTTGTGGCTAAAGGCTAATGTGTCGCGATAGGCTGTCTTATCTAAAATCTGTCTATATGAAGAGCCCTATATTCATGATTGATTCGAAGAAACTTTAATTTAAATATTTATTTACACTATGCACAGTTAAAAAATCTACATATGAAATTCTGCAAAATAAAGGATAAGGCTTAATACGCCTTTCCTGTCAGTCGCGGACACTTAGCCGAAACACCTAACCGGACACCTAACCGAAACCAGTTAGCCGACGCGGACATTTAGCAGACAGGACATTTAGCTGACAAGGACATTTAGCCGACAAGGACATTTAGCCGACAAGGACATTTAGCCGACAAGGACATTTAGCCGACAAGGACAGTTAGACGACAAGACATTTAGCAGAGACGAACACTTAGCCAACAAGACACTTAGCCGACAAGGACACTTAGCCGACAAGGACACTTAGCCGACAAGGACACTTAGCCGACAAGGACACTTAGCCGACAAGGACACTTAGCCGACAAGGACACTTAGCCGGCGTCGACAAGATATTTAGCCAACACGGACACTTAGTAGACAGGATATTTAGCGGACAAGGACAGTTAGATGGTAGGACATTTATTCCGGCACGGACATTTATCGCGAATGCGATGTTCAAAATGTGAAAACTCTGTGCCAAGAACGCATGAATGTGTTTTGTTCAAATTGTAAAGAGATAAAACAAACACTATGTATTAGAGATGCTATGAACCTTAAAGCTATGATGTTTGTTTTGTTATTGTAACTTAGCTTAATTTTAACTCTCTATAAGCTTATTTTAGAAATTAATTTTTTGTAATCCAAGTTTCATTCACGTAGTATAAAAGGAAACAGCTTTAAAACTAAATAAAACTGTTTTTATCGTATTTTAAATATTGGGGTATCTGATACCCCATACGCCTACTGTCGTAACGTTTCTTGATGCACCTTCCGCAGAATTAACGTGTGGCCAGAATCATTGGAATTGTCCAAGTTCTAAAACCTTATTCACGTGATCCATATGTACCAAAGTATTTTAATGCGTTGGGATAGAACAAATAGCACGCCTTTTGAACGTTAAAAAAAGCTCTGCTGTTGTTGTAAAACAGTTTATCTATACCAAAATAACTGAGCATCAATTCATCAAATGGACTTTGAAATAGCTTTCCGTCAGGCGGAAGAATATAAAAGTTATTTAAAAGAACTAGCGATTTGCTCGTATCAAAATGGCGCTAAACACTCTACATTATTCCCTAATTAAAAACTCTTATTTTACCGTATTTTCTATACATCGTAGATAAATTAACATACGGTAGTTAATGCTTAGTAATAATGATTTAATTTTTATTAAAATGTGGAGCGACGGCAATGTGAGTCAAGCGAACAAATACTCTCAAGGCGATCAATTAAGGAAAATTACGTTTAAGAGAAAGCAACATTTTTTAGACTTCAGTATAGGAATGAGTATAGAAATTAAAGGGCACCTCTTTAAAGAGAGCAACCACTACAAAAGGCTAAACATCCTTCTCATTCAAACTGGATGGTTGTCACAGAATTTTTTTTTTGCTTCGAAATTATCGAATGATTTTAATAATAAGGATGTGAGACATTAAATGTATTTTCTTCCTTGATTTTCAGAAATGCTCTTCCTCTTTTCAGAAACAGTTACATCACCAACTCTTTAATTTAATTCGTTAAATCGTTATGCTTTTAAAATTTTTCAGTATTCTTAATATATTTGCTCAAATTATTCCTTAATGAAGCAATCTGAAATTTTATTTTTCAAAAACTGGTACTGTTTATATGATTAATGCGAAATTAAAAAATGGACATCATTTCATCGGACAAAATATGAAGGAAATTTAAATATTTTTTTTGAAACTCTAAATAACTTACATGAAATAAGCACAATAAAGTTTTTAAGTAACACTACTTTATTTTTGGAATAAAAGCCTTACGAATAAAACTGTCTTTATAATAAGTATTTAATAAAAATGTTTTCTATAACAGTTGCCTGAAAGCTAGATATAACCTGAGTAGCATGTTCTTTATAGCACATGCTATGAACATTTTAACAAAGACCATGGTACAACACTGCCGTGCTGTCCATTAAAATGTGCAGGGGAACACAGATGTAACACGCACGTCATGTATAGCATCGAAAATTACCAGTGGGTGCTCTGAAAAGAACATCCTAAGAACGCTGTGTAATTAGCTTAATCATGCCACGTAAAATGTAATTTATAGCACAAGTTAAGAACGTTTTGGAAAATACCAGTATTGTACGTCGAAATGTGTGTTATAAGAACACAGTTGTAACACACGCCCCTTTAACACGTCACACAAAATGCTTTAGAGGACATCTGGGAACTTTTCGAAAAGTACCAGTGTTGAACTTTAAAATGTACGTCCTAAGGACACGGTTATAATAGGCACAGTTTTAGCATGTCGTGTAGAACGTACCTTATAGCACATGTAGAGAACGTTTTGAAAAGTACCAGTGCTATACGTTCAAATATGCGCCCTAAGAACACGGTGATAATACGTACTGCTTTAGCACATCGTTTAGAACGTTTTTCATAGCACATGTGGAGAACGTTTGGAAAAGTACCAGTGATGTACGTTGAAATATACCTCCTAAGAACACGGTTATAATACACACCGCTTTAGCACGTTGTTTATAATGTTTTTCATAGCACATGTTGAGAACATTTCGGAAGGTACCAGTGTTGTACGTTGAAATGTACGTCCAAAGAACACTGTTCTATCACGCACAGCTTCAGCACGTTATGTCGAGCGTATTTTGTAACACATTCTGGGAATGTTTAAAAAGCATCAGTCTTGTTTGTCGAATTGCACATACTAAGAACACGGTTATTACACGCACCACTTCAGCACGTTATGGAGATCATTCTAAATACGCCTAACACCGTTACAGAACAGGTTTCTGAAGTTTTCGGAACGTTCCGGTGTTGCTTGAGGCAGCATTTAACACATGATAGGCGCACTACAATTTTCCTTTTTATGTGGCACAGCACATTTTATGCATCAATGTTTAAGCCGGTAAGTTTCAGAAGAATGGTTGAAATTTTGGCCTGTGTGACATGCACAACAATCGTTTTACCTTATAAGCAATAACGAATGCATAGAAGTGCACGAAATAAGCTATTTCATGCATCTGTTCATCCGCAGGTACACTGTGCAAAAAAAAGAGGGGGGGGGGCAGCTTTATATCTCCCGTTCTACTGGGCCGATTGACGAAATTCAAGTTGCGTTTTTCATGTCTCGAAAGCGCGGCTTAGGATACATATTAGCTTTATATATATATATATATATATATTTAGGATACATATTAGCTTTATATATATATATATATATATATAGCATTGCTCAAATATAGGTATTCGGCCCACCAGCGGCCGAGCGGTAAAAGTCGCTAAACACTAGTAGTTCGTTCTGGGGTTCGTGTCTCGCCAAACGAACTGGCTGCATGGGCGTTTTCGCGGTTTTCCCCATGTGTAACGTGGATACAGCCAGTTTCCCTTAAAAAGACCTCCACAGGGCATCCCTTCCTTTCCGTGTAGTGTCTAAGGCCGGAGAACGTAATAAGAAAGTAATCGAAAAATATAGGTATTTTGGCACAAAATCGGACTTTTTCTGAAATGACATGCCAATTTTTTTCCATATTTCGATTCTACGACTCAAATAATGCCAACTCCCAAGTTTTGTAAAAATCGCACGAGTAGATTTTAAAAAATTAGCTCTCAAATGTTTAGCTCCACAATGTTAATTAAATGTGGTATATATTTGTTAATATCTCTTTTTTATAAAACTTATTTGAATTTTGCTTTCACATTTCGAAATTTAGGTTCATTGCAAACAAAATTCGACCATTTCTTATGATCTTTTTTAATTTGTATTTTTAAGTATTTTTTACAAATTTTTCGGAAAACATTTTGAATTATAACCTATAAAAGTTTTAACGAAGTTTTTAAGTAGATGTATATCTAGGCACACCTGCAAAAAATCAGAGTTTTTATTTAAAATTTCGGAAGATATACGTGAATTTATATATTGGTGAGTTCTGAAATTTGGCATATTTGTTGAAAGCGATAATAACGAATATTTGGTTCACGCACTTTGTTAAAATTATTTGAAAGTAGAACGATGTGACTTTTTTTCCTCTCATCCGCAATGTAAAAAGGCAGGAAACATCTTCTTTGCACAATGGAAGAGAAGGAAAATAGGTTGCCGCATATTAAGAAGTTTGCCAAGTGAATTATTCTTGGCTGAAATTGAAAGAAATTAGCCAACTTAGATTTTTGAATTTCTCCGTAAATTTCGCACCAAAATTTACAAATTTTAATATTTAGTCATAATTTGAATCGTAGAATCGAAATATGAAAAAAAAAATTGGAATGTCATTTCAAACAAAGACCGATTTTGTGTCAAAGTACCTATATTAGAACACACCTATACGTAAATCTAATATGTATATCCTAAGACGCTCTTTCGAGACATGAAGAACGCAATTTGAATTTCATCAACCCAGTAGAACGGGAGATATAGAACTGTCCCTTTTTTTTTGCACAGTGTACATTACCTTTCTGAACGTAAAAGAAAAGCATGCACACCCTTGTTTTGATCCTATGCATTTGTGCAACTTTTCTGACATTGTAACCTTTGTTTACTATTTGTTGCTTTCAGGTTAGGTTAGGTTAGGTTATTCAATTATGGCAAAGCACACGAGGGCTATCTGCCTAAAGGGAGGGATGCCTTCGTGGAGGATTTTCTAAGGGAAGCTGGCTCGTATACACGTTACACATGAGGAAAACTACGAAAACGCCCATGCAGCCAGCCCGTTCGCGAGATTCGAACCTCGGACCGAACTACCAGTGTTCAGCGTCTTTACCGCTCGGCCGCTGGTGGGCTCTTGTTGCTTTCAGGAATTTCCTAAACAAGGCATACGGACGGTAACATTTTAATGACAACCTTTATCGAGCTATCAGTCTTACGAGTAGTAACGTAATGGTCAATCTTTCTTATTGTCTAAATAATCTGGTAACGTCCCTATGATCCTTTTCGATTTGGGGGAAAACCGTAAGGAATTCCCCATTTACACTACCTGCAAATTCAAGCTTAGTATCGTTTCTTAGGATCTTCATTAAGTCCGAAAATTTCCCTTCTGGTTTCATCACAATTGATCCAAATTTTAAGAGGCTGAATATTCATACAATCATTTTCAAGCCCAGTTTGAGTTTCTATTACAGTATCAAAATTAATGTTAAGGTTAGCAGTTTCAGTTGATAAGAGTATCAAATTTATTACTAATAGGCATGTGAGGCTTATCTATTTGTTTTTCACTAAAAGTTAATTTTAAGTTGAGAGACTTTCCTATCAGTCTCTTGTCATAGCAGTTTATAAATGAGATAGGGAGCATTTATTCAGACTTAGGGAGAAGGAAGGGCTATTTAAGTGAAGGTCACGCAAGTTACTTTTAGAGCCTGTCTATTCGAGACCACGTTGTACCGTGATGTATTAGCGATTTGATTCTGTGGCGTTGAGTGCTTCTAGCCATTGGCTTGTCTCACCTGCTTTCTATAAACCAGGGCCTTTCTGAGCATTAACTTATTCTGTAAGCCGTTAGGCTAATCTATCATATTTTGAATTAGTTCAACATTACGCGTTTTTGTTAAGGAAGAAGAGCTTGGCTTGTGTAAACCCAAGTTGGGTCATTGTTCATGCTTTGTGTTAAATAAAGGGCTATTTACACCTTTCTTCAGACTTTGTCTACAGCTTAAGACAAGAGGATTGTTCCTGTGTAATCTTTCTAGAGTTTCTAGTTCACCAGTTTATGCTACAAATGAAGGTGAGACTGCAGACAACAGCTTTGCATTTAATAAATTAAATGGTCTAGTAGTGTTTTTGACTGAAAGATACTATGACTAGATTAGGGGCCAGTCGCCAAATGAAGCGAAATCGCGCCAAATCTGGTAACCTCTTGATGTCATGAAAATCGTTAGGATTTAAGGTTACAGTTTATAGTACTTAAGCGGGCTTTTTGAATTTTCGTCATTTCACTGTGCTTCTAGTAGATTGTGTGAGCAAAATGGCTGAATGGCACTAGCTCTTTAACTCCGCACCAATCACTCATCTTCGCCTCTTCGCATAGCAGCTACATGTGTAGCTCAGTCTCGTCAGGACTCGTTTCCCGTTCGTTGCATCTAATACACAAATATGCCATATATTGCTTTTACGTCACCATCAATGAAAATGCCATCCTCATCTATTCGAAGCTCCCAGAAAATCGAAAATCGTCTACATATTCGCGCGGGAACCTACATGCAAGCACACGTGCAATTGCCTGAGCCTACGTCGAAAGAGTTGAACGGGTGGATTTCACTTATTTGATTCGATTGCAAGATAAGGGCGAAAGATGTGTGATAGAATGGTGCATGAATTATGGTTTTATTGAGAATATGTACGAATGTTTTAAGTGTAAAAATAGTATGAAGCTAGTTGAAAGGAAAGATGCGACAGATATGTGTGAATGGAGGAGTGTGTCCATGATGTGTTTCAGCACGTGGTTGAAAGGAGCGCGCCATTTTGAATTTCATCTCCATTGTATTGTTACATTTTAGTATATAATCAAATGGGAGTTTCTACTGTTTATTATAAATAAAAATTTACTGTAAATATATAAATTACGTAGTTAAAATGGTTTAACCACCTTTTATTCTTTTACTATACTATTGCTTGATTCAGTAGATCGAAATTTTGAATTTTATCTTCCTTTTTCTTCTGCATTTTTTTTAAAGTTTCTGCTTAAATATGAATCAATGCTTACCGATCATTTACTGCTCATTTACTGCTTATTACAATTTCTTAAATTTACGGCTAAAACGTTTTACTCCATTTTGCTACTGTCTTAAAAATGGTATATGATATTATGAGAAGTTTTAATATTGTTGATCCCGTAAAATACATAGTTATACACTTTCAAATACTTCATCGTTGTTTTCCTTGAACTTGTGTTTTATATATTTTTGCATGTTTACAGGTTGTTTAGTTATTTTTGCATGTTTAAATGATGAATGTTTTGCATGTTTACAGGGTTCATTCAAATTTGCAACCACCTAATATGGCGATATGATGAATTAGTGATTTTCTAACACGCGCGAAAATAACCGATTTGGCGATTTTTCGAAAACGCTCCAAACTGACCTGTAATATGCAGTTTTACAGAGATCATCTGCTTCACGCTTGTCATCAATTGACTTCTTGCTAAAGAATCATCTGCGAGAAGTTTGTTCCAATAGCGTTTCAAACAGAAACAGTAAAACGGGTGATCTTAACAGAACAAATTCACGAAATCTTTCCAACGAAGCACAAAAACGAAGTTGGTCAAACAAGAAGTGGTTTTTGGTGGATTGTGTAGAGAGAATGATAAACGGGTTATTGTAAGATTTGCAGATAGAAATGGAGCTCAGAATTCTGAGGGAACGATTGGAGTAACTTTTGTAGAATCTCAGCCAACTTTCTTGATTTGATGGTAGCCAGCTTTCACGATCAACGGGGTAATACATAAGTACTAAATTTATGTATAGGAAAAAATTCCTTAATACAATCTTGTCTTTTTGGATTGAAATTTTATTTCGTGACTTTTCCTGAAAATAAATAAAACTAGAAATAATCACTGGAATTTTATTGCATGTCACTGGAAATGAATTTATGCATAAAAAATTCCTTAATAAAAATTTGCCTTTTTGATTTGATAATTTATTGCATGTCACTGTAAATAAATTAAACTGCAAATAATCGTTTAGAATTTATTACATGTCATTAGAAATAAATTGCATATAATTATTGAAAGTTTATTGCACGTCGTTGGAAATACATTTACATGCAGGAAAACATTCCGTAAGAAAACTTGCCTTTTTTGGTTTGGAATTTTATTGCATGTCTTTGGAGAGAAATTAAATTTGAAATAACAATTGGAAACTTATTGCATGTCATTGGAAGTAAATTAAATTGGAAATAATTATTGGTCATCTATTACATGTCACTGAAAATACATTTATATAAAGGAAAATATTCCTTAGTAAAAACTTGCCTTTTTTTCTTAAAACATTTATTGCATGTCATTGAAAATAAATTAAATACTCAGCTAGATTTATATCCTTTAAAAATTAATTGGCCACCTAACCGGTATAGTGGTTAGCGTCGCTAACTGCCGTGCCGAAGGGTTCGGTTCGAATCCTTAAGAAGGCATGGATGTTTGTAAATGTATAGTGTCGGTGCGGCATGGTGGCACTCTAAATATGCGGCGAGCCGAAAGTCCTCTGATGTGGTTTGGTGGAAGGGGAGAAGCGTGGGACTCGCGGACTCTTCCTCCCGAGGTCTCCATCAAAATTGAGAACGGAACTGAGCCAAATCGTACTGTCGCCTGTTAGGTGCTCAAGGCTGTTGCCAACGACAGGCGTAATCTAGCGCTCCTTGACACGAGAGTTCTCGTGGGCTTGGGCTGACTTTGCCATACAAGTGAGCATAAGCAACAACAACAAAATGTAATTGAAAAAACAGTCACAATATTTTTATTTCTGTCAAACAGTACCGAGAAAGCCTTTCAGATCGTAATAGTGTATCTGTGGAATTTGAAGAATTATACATGTTATGATGACAATTTTTCATGCATGCAAATTTTTAAATGCATTTTTCTTTTTCATTCGTGACGAGCATTCTTATAAATTAAATATATAGGAATTGTCTTTTTTAAGTAATATATGATAAAATATTTGTAAATATAACGAGCATTCATCTACAAAGCGTGATTACTTTCATAATTTTAGATTTTCTTTAAGTTATTCAAAATTAAATTTAATTTTCTGCTATGGTTTCTAAATTTAAAGCACATCAAAATCCTTTAGTCAATGATACTTTTGAGTATCCTCCCTGAACTGATATACTACCTCCTAATTATCCTTACCCTTTGAGGTTTTCAAAGATACAGTTAAACATTCAAGCCTCATTCCTTATTAAATTAAAGTAGCTCTAAAAGGCCCTTAGAAATGCTTTAAAATCCTAAACTAACTCATCAAAATTGCTATTTCTAGCAAACTAAATTAGAGTACCTCAAGAGGATGGATATAAATATTTATCTTTAAAACGAATGTTTTCAAAGCACACAAGCGAAATAAACAGTGTACAAAGTAACATTTGTGCATTTTGAGAGAAATACATCCAATTTGCAATGACTGTCTTAATAATTTCAAATAAATTTTTTTCATTTTGTAAAAAAGAACAACGGAAGTAACGATGCATTTTTATCAATCATTGCTGCAGGAGAAGCTGCTCGAATGTAGTGTTTCAATATGGCCTTGAAAAAATAAATTAGAATACCTCAAATGCAAACTACACGCCGAAATATTTTAAAACATTACAGAGCTACAGATAATACGCAAATATATAATATTTCAAAAAACGATTTTTAATATCGCAGAATGTTTATGTTGAACCACGTTTTGTAAATTCTTAAAGGGACTCCCATTTAACCTCCTCAATAAAGGCGTAAATTTCCAAAACCTTGGAAGAAAATTATTAGATTCATAGAATGAATTAGGAATGGTTCAGAATAAATCAAATGCTTTGGTTTGGTTTATTTGATAATGCCTAAGCACGCGAGGGCTACCTGCCTAAAGGAAGCGGTACCTTCGTGGAGGACTTCCTAAAGGAAACTGGCTCGTATACACGTTAAGATATGGAGAAAATCACGAAAATGCCAATGCAGCCAGCCCGTTCTCGAGGTTTAGAACCCAAAACGAAATACCAGCTTTCATCGGGTTTTTACCGCTCTGCTGCTAGTCGGCCTATATCAGATGAATAGAGAAGATCAGATATTACGTTAACCATGATTACAGGGCGTGCAGAAATATTCTAAAAATTGTGTTACACTGTTTATACATAAATAAAACTCAAATATCAAACAATTACGTTTGACGTGTTTTATTAACAGGAAGAATGTTTTGCTTTTTTCCTAAGTATATCGTTAAAAAGAACACTGAAGTTTGTGCACCAGTTGGACTCAATTCACTATTCTACTAAGAGTTTTAAACATAACCAAATGGCAATCTTATTAAGTTTAGCGCCGCTTAAAGTTTTAAATTATTAATAATTCTGTAACTGTTGCATGCTGATTAACTAAAGGCTCAGAAACCTTAACCGGAACATAAAAACATTGTAATTCAACAACTTCTAAAAAAAAACACAATTTACCAGCATATAAGAGTAAAAATAAGGAGCTCACCGAGCAGGGTTAACAGGGTGAGAGTATATTATATATATATATATATATATGCGTGTGCGTGCGCGCCAATATGTGTCACCATATATATATATCTATCAGTAAAGGCATAAAGCAAGGTTAGGTTATTCAATTATGGCAAAGCACACGAGGGCTATCTGCCTAAAGATAGGGATGGCTTCGTGGAGGACTTTCTAAGGGAAACTGGCTCGTATACACTTTACACATGAGGAAAACGGCGAAAACGCCCATGCAGCCAGCGCGTTCGCGGGATTCGAACCTCGGGACCTAACTACCAGTGTTCAGCGTCTTTACTGCTCGGCCGCTGGTGGGCCCTCGACATAAAGCAAAAAAATTCCAAACCACTTTTTCGTCTTTGTGAAAAAGTCGTTCTAAATTTCTTACTTATATTTTTTATACTGAATATATTTCATTACTCGAAATGGGCTTTGTCCCTGAAGGACTGTTGTTTTCGTTTTGCGATTTTGCGGTGGAAATATTAAATGTCGATTCACTTTTCAAACTGTTCCCACCAAATATTGCAGCCCTGTATTGTATTTAAAGAAATTAATTAATGAAGAATGTGCCTAAATGTATGTATGTTTCTCGCATTGTGATAAAAGTACGGTACCTAGGCCATCGAATTTTGAATGACGTAAACCTGCTGCGAATATGGGCATCTGGAAGACCAAATTTGAAATTTGGAATTTGTTTTGTTATCGATTTCATATTTTGTTAAACTTTTAACGAATTTTTAATGTAGAAACTCAAGGATTTCAAAGCGAAAACGGCAACGTTGTACAGAACAGCATTCATATCTCCAGCGCGTGAGACTGTGTATAGGAAATTCTAAATATATGCTCAGTTTAAAATTATTTTACGACATTTCTCTTTAACTGAATTTTATGGTTAAAGTGCAAAGAACATGATATTCAATAAATAAAGATAACACACAAAATCTTAAAAAAACGCCCTTTGGATGTAATTTAAAATCTGAAACCTTTCAGATTTTCTTTTTATTACTGATATATTTTATTTCTTTACTGATATAGATATATATTAATGCATATGTTACCGTGAAAGACCGAAACTGGAGAAAGTCTGAAGTACGTTTTTTGCGACTTAATTACGGAGAAGAAAATATAATATTCTTATATATTCAATATGCACCATTAGTACCTGGTGAATGTCGACATTTACCGGTGTAAGTCAGAAATAAGAGTATTTGCAAAATATTTCGGACGTACACCAAGCGACTACGTGAATATTGACATTCACCGATAAAAGTCGACTTTCTCCAGGTTTCGGTGTTTCACTGTAACACATACATACATATTTGGATGGTGCAACGGATAGCAACTTAAAATGCAATATACATACATATTTACAGATATCCTTACACACATACGTACTTACAGAAATCCTGAAAAAAATCTTTTGAATTCATTTTATATCAGTTTTAAAATCCGTTTTGGAAAAAGTACCCTAATACGTACAGATGCCACGCAAAAAAAAATACTTCAAATATATTCGAGAGCGATCAAAATGGATATTTTTTGTTAAAATATGATAAGGAAATGTTTCGCAATTACAGTTCTTCCATTTCGTAGTACAAGGAAGTAAAAAAGAGTCTATATTCTGTCCGTACGTGCACATGTCACACAAAAACATTCTTCAAATAGATTCAAAATCGGTCAAAATAGATATTTTGGTTGAAATATAACATAGGAATTCTTCCTTTACTTTGCACAAGGAATTGAAAATGCATACTTTCCATGGAATACGTTCTGCTTGAATTACAACTTTGAATTTCTCTAGCACTGAAAGATTTCAAGTTTTCCCTAAACAATTTATTCTCAGGCATTTCATATTTATGCTCTTGAGCCTGTCTCTTCTTTCGCCAAATGTTGCCATTACGCGAAACATAAAACCTTTATTTATTTTACACACACTTACGCGAATATTTCATTTTCAGATTGTCTCTAAAGAAAACATAGAATCTTAAATTTGTCTCGAAACTTAATTATATTCGTCACTGCTTAACAAATTCAAAGGTTTAAAAAATTATGCATATTTCACAAAATTTTGCTTTTTATTAATGTAGCTTATTAATATAAATTATAATACATTTAATTTAAAACGTATCCAGTTATTAAATTTGACAACAGATTCCAGCAGTGCAGAAATGTTTTAGATAATAAAAGGCGTTATCAATGTCATATATAATGTAACATGTCTTTCCCATTTATTTTTTTTAGTAATGAAACACTGACTTCGCAATAAAACGCTTTTAACCATTGTGTACTTCAAAAATATCAAGTATTAATTACACTAAGACGAAGCATTAAACTTTAATTCTGCCACATTTATTAAACCATATCTCAAAATTGTAGCTAATTTATGATACAAGAAATTTGCATTTAATATGAATACTGCACGGAATTACTTTTCATCGATTCGGGTAACCTGCTTTCTTGCTTTCCCAACACAAATTTAATATACCACTTTTAACTTGGCTTTAGGAATTTATTTCCTTCTTATAAACCACTTATTACTTTCACCTATATATCCTCTTAAGGCATTAAATTTAATAAATTCGACCAATTTCGTAATGTTATTTTACTTAACTTTTAAATGAATTTAACCGAGACTAATTTTGATAAATTAAATTTTTATATCAATTTCAGCTTTATACTCGTCAATTCAAATATTTTTATAAACATAGTTACAACATTTAAGCTCAGTATTTCGCTGTGTTAACATTTAACGCATATCTACTTTATAAACAAAGACATCTGCAAGAAAGTTCGAATACAGTATTCAGTGTAATAATTGTTGTATTTTCTTAGTATTTTAGCAGGTTTTCGTCATTATACACCAGTTTCAGCTTATATATATTGATGTTGAGATTAATTTGTTAAATATCTGAAGCTACAGACTATAAACTGAAATTTTCAAAATCCATTCTTTTTTAAATTTTTATATTTTTGCATTAATTGGTTTTGTCTTGTTTATGTGTTTACGTCAAAGCTTCGAGGGCTGTCTGCCTAAGGGGATGGATACCTTCGTGGAGATTGTTTTAAGGGAAATTGGCTCATATACACGTTATATATGAGGGAAAAAACTATGCAGCCAGTCCTTTAGCGAGATTCAGTCTTCGAATCGAACTACTAGTGTTCAGTGAGTTTACCGTTCGGCCGCTGGTGTTGTTTTTGCATTTACAGTTTACCAACCAGTAGCCGAGTAGTTAAAGACTGAGGGGCACTGGCAGTTGGACCTGCATTTGATCTCACGTGAAAGGCTGTGACTAACCGACGGCCGAGTGGTAAAGTCCTTATACAACGGTAAGTTCTACCTTTATTCCATCCCAAACAAACAGGATGACTGCATGGACGTTCATGGTTTTCACCGTGTGTGGGCTGGATGCAAGCCACTCTCCCTTAGAAAACCCTCCACGAAAGCATTTCTCCCCTAACCGCAGGTGACATATTACCATAAACGGTACTTACGAAAAATCTCGTCGACCACAAGAGACAGCGCCTGTCGCACCAAACCCTCGAACCACGTTCGCTTTCGAATTTGCACTCGCTTCGCATAAGCTCTAACGTTGCACCGCAATTGCTTCTCAGTTTTTAAATAAAGCTCCTTATCCTGGCCATTAACACATTTTTTTGAGGACGCTAAGATTCCATAACTTCGGTAATATTCTGTACTAGGCAAGTCCCAAATTTTAATAATTTGTTTTTCGAAAATGCGTGACAGAGGGGAAAAAAGGAGTCTTCACTCAAGAATAATAACTAACACGTGTAATCAAGGTTACCCCAAACCCAGCGTGTTTGAAGAAAACGTTTCCATTTTTGGAGAAAAATCGCGTAGTTTGGCGTCTTTTCTTTAAATAGTCGGAAATGGTCGAGGGGTATTACGTAAGTACCCCATAAACATTATTTTGGCAATGCCCTTTCATGTTTAATCAAATTAACCAGACTAAAATAAAACCAAACACAGTTGAACGGTCTGGCTGTTTGGTTGAGATTCGTGGTTTCCCTTAGAAAGTTCTTCACGAAGGCAGGTACAGGTACACCAGCAATGTACCATGGATCAACTGTTAATAACCTCCCATACTAACTAAAGCTAAAAAAATGTTGCAGGCTTTGTAAGAGTTTATAAAGAAAGGTTGAGGAAATGAACAACTGAAGCTTTGTAAAGATCTACAGTTTACCTGTAATGGTACATTGTGGTACACCCCGCATTCAGTATTTATTAAAAATAATTTTAGACAAAGAAAATACAATGTAGTCTCAATACAATTTGAAATTTACAAATTAAATTGAAGATCTGTTTTAATGTAACAAAAACAACAGATGAACCTAGTTAGTATACATATTGAACATGAGATAAATATAATGGGCACTGGGAAGACAATGTTATAATAACCTGTAATAATAGTGCTAAAGAAGTGTCCACGTGGTTAATTACAGTTCTGAAAGTTTACAAATGGAATATTTTTGAAATTATTCCCAGGATGCAAAAGTTCATTAAATTTATTCATCAGGAGAAACTTATACTTGAAAAAGTTCTGAACTAAGACAGTCGTTGCACAATTTTTTTAAACTTCGGATACTGATATTATCTTTAACTAAAAATTTTTTATATGCCGGGAGATCAGTTTGTGAGGATTTTTTGTTATTATCCTCAGTTAAGGGGGAAAAGAATCTGTAATGATCATTAAACATGCATGTTTAATGATGTTAATAATGTTACATGTTCATTAAACATACATGTTTTTCACGAAAGCATGCGTTCCCATTGGCAGATAGACATTGTACGTTTGACCGTACCCAAAAACTAAGTATTGATCGTTTTTCGCAGAAATCAGGTGGGCGTACATTTGAACAAAACTACAATAAAGATGTTAATGAGACACCAAAAAAAAGTGCTCTGTTTTAACATTTTTGCCCGGTATTGTATATATTAGTATGTTTCTTGTACTGTTGCGATGAAGCATATAATATTGATTACTTAGTTTTCCATAGAATCAAAATCGGCTCTAGTGTAGAATTGGGTGCCCTTCCGATTGGCGAAAAATTTTGTTCAGTTTTAGCGATGAAACCCCATTTCCGGTTACCATGAGTTTTAACATGGTTTTAGCTTCTTGATTTATTTAATTGAAAATAAATTGGGTGAAAATGCGCTTTAGCCCACTGCTTGGCGATGTTTTGAAAATCGCCAATTCGGCGCGTTTCTGCGAAACATCTTTGCAATTGCAACCTTCCCGACACGCTCCGCGAAAACCTTATTGTAAACAAAACATAGAATTCTAAAGCCTAAATTAATATGGAAACTGTTGCCACAAAAAGATAATAAAATAATATGCAAAACGAACATTATGATCATTAAAATATTTGTCAGTTAGGTTTAAATTAATTATTTACATTTTATGTTGTAATACTTACACATTTTATGCCGTTACATAACCTTCCCGACACCCTCCGCGAAAACGTAACCAACATGGCATCCCAGAAAGAAGGAATTTTTTTAAAAGGGCATTAAAATTACAAACGATACCATGTACACACCGTTCCGTTTTAACTTAAAAAAAACATCTGCGAATTGCACAATGTAGGCAACGTACACAAATGAACAAAATAAGCTAAAATAACGAAAATAAATTACAAGAAAATGCCATGTGCACAGCGTTCCTTTTAAACTTAAAAAATCTTCAGCGAATTGCACGATGTAGGCAACGTACACGTTATACGGAGTTACCCACGTTGGCGCGTTTATTGCTCATTCAAAAACAATCGCCGCCAAGCAGTGGGCTAAAGCGCATTCCAACCCTCAAGGCAATGTGCAATGACTAGTTTGTGCAATTCTCCGATTTTTTTTAAGTGAAAATGTCGATGTGTGCTTGGACACGGAGTTTGTGACATTCTTTGACTTCTTGTTTTGGTTTCGTGTAGCGGCCATCCTGAAGTTGTGTCTTATTGGCGCCGATCTTGGCGTCAAAATAGAATCGCCAAAAAATAAGGGGCACCCAATTGTAAAATTTTACCTCAAAATCAGTTAAAAATTTCTTAAACTGTTAGGCATTATTTTAGTGAACAAATGGTAAAACGAACTGAAAAATAATGAATTTTGGATTAACATTTCATACAGAAACTGAAACTTGGTTATTACAATACTGCAAAGAGCAGAAAATAAAGATCACACAGCTCCATAATTATTTAAAACACAACTAACATCGGGAGAAGAAAAGCAGAGAATGCAGGATTGGATCTGAAATTAAACTATTTTTATTCTTATCTAGCAAGATAAATCTATACTTACGGAGCTTCACAGCAGAAATTTCATATAATATAGCAAATACACTCACGTTTGTGAAAATTGCAACACCAAGAAGGAATCGTCATAATTGAATGCAATTTAATACACAGTTGAGTGGTAGTGGTACAAATAAATGATTAAATGTTCAAAGCAAACAAACAAGAACAAGAGATCAGAATCAGTATTTTGTGTGGCCACCACGCGCCGCAATAAGTGCTGCTACACGACGTGGCATGGAGTCAAACAAAGTTTGAATGTCTGACTGAGGAAGAGCATTCCATATCGTTTGTACGCGTACCCAAAGTTCGTCTGCAGACGCAACAGGACGAGGATCACGAGCAAGACGCCGACCAATGACATCCCACACATGTTCAATTGGCGACATATCCGGGGAACACGCAGGCCAAGGAAGAAGCTGTACCTGCTGCGCTGCAAAGAAGGATTTAACAATCCGAGCAGTATGAGGGCGGGCATTGTCCTGTTGAAATACAGCGCCTGGCAAGCTTTGAAGGAAGGGAACAGCTTCGGGCTGTAGAACTTCACGGATATACCGGTTGCTGTTCAGATTGCCCACAATTCGTAGCAATTGAGATCGTCTATGATATGCTATGGCGCCCCAGACCATAACTCCGGGTGTTCGTCCACTGTGGCGTTCGATAATGCACTCCGGAAGGTGGCGTTCACCGGCATAGCGTCTGACACGAATGCGGCCATCATGGTACCACAAATTAAAGCGGGATTCGTCAGAAAACACGACATGCTGCCAATCAGCACGCCAGTCTCTATGCTGATTGGCCCATTGTAGCCGCAGGCGGCGATGGTCGTGCGTTAGGGGGATCCTGTATAAAGGAGTCCGTGCGCGCAGTCCACACTGCAGCAGACGTCTACGAATTGATGAAGCACACAATGAAACACCTGTAGCTATTGACCACAGTGCTGCCAATTGTCTAGAGGAAGCTGTACGGTCCGTCCGCGCCATGCGGACCAGGTGTCTATCATCGCGAGCTGACGTCACATTTCGGGGTCCACTCCCGGATTTCCGAGTTGTCCGACACTCGTCCGTCCACTGCTTCCAAACGCGCATCACTGTGCTGCTGTTACGCTGCACACGAGAGGCTACTGCACGATACGACAATCCAGCTTCACGAAGGCCGATGATTCTCCCTCGTTCAAACTCTGTAAGTTGTTCAAATCTCGCTCTCTTTCGTCGACGAGGCATAAGTACAGATTGAGTTAACGTTTACCACTAGCAGATAACCACCGATAACCATACACGCCTCGCTACAGCCGTCTATTTATTCGGATCCATCAGCCGTTCAGAGGGCGCTGCTCAGCATACGCATGCGCTACGGATTTGCAATTCTAATCATTTGCATATCATGCGCTACTTTGCATTTCCTGAAAATTTCAGCTCACTCGCGTAAGTCCTTCATGGTGTTGCAATTTTCACAAACGTGAGTGTATATTCATCATTTAATTAAAATTTCTTGTGCAAATATTCCACTAAAATCGCCAAACATCAGGAGGCTTCAAATAAGATCTTGGGTTTCATAATGGGAAAAGGTATGAATACAAATGTTATCTTAAATATTAAGTATCATTAGAAAGGTATTAGATTTTTCTGATATATACTGCTTTCACTAAGTAATAAAAGAGTTTTACCATTCTTAAGTTGCAATAAAATTTAAGAAAATGGTATACACAAACAAGTGAGCAAATGTACTTATTCACCGAAGTTCTCGAGCTTCGAAAAGAGTTTTTATTTCAGCTTATACTAATGACGTGGTAAATTTTTCCTTTCGAAATTCCCGAACATCAAGTAAGTCATTAGCATTCTAAGAAACATTTTGATTTTCTGTTATTTACTCAAATGTGTAGTACTCAGAATTAGTTTGAGAATAACTTACAGTATCCGAAGTTTGTTGCATTATTTCCCGTGATGCGTCTTAGGTATTTTACTTGTAAATGCATCGAATGAACTCCAGGTTTTCCAAGAAAACGCAAACGAAATGGCGGAAATCTGCAAGCAGTGGCAAATTACTTTACTGAAATTAAATCTTATATTATCCTACTTGCTACCTGGCCCAAATAGTTTTGCATTTTACAAAACAAAGTGGATAGAATTCTTCTATTTTTCGTATTTGAATAAATTTTACACTTATTTCAAGTCTTTCGAGAATATTTTCTGGAAGCAAAACGTTAGAATAGTATAGTTAAGCCTAGACGTTTCCTAGGTAATATAGGTTTAATAACATCCTAAAATGAAAATGCTCAAAAGGAATTTGTGTTTTACTCAAAAGTACTATTGTATTTTAATATCCGTCTCTTCTGAAATATTAAAGATGAAATGTATGTGAAAATCGATTTATTTTTCATTCTAAGTTACTTCTTTGAAAATGGCGAAATCTAGATAAAAATTTTCTTCAGACATATTAAATTCCTGTTTTATTCAAATTATGAATCTCTTTTTGTTTGAAGTTCGAGAAACATCTTTCAGATAAATTGAGATATGACAGCATAAAATAAGTTTTGGTTAAATTTAAAAAAATGCCATTGTGAATGAAGTTAGTCAGGCTGCGAAGATAAAAGACCTCAACTTGCAAGGCTTAGTTAAATCGACATGCTATTTTTTTATGTTAATTGTTTCCTGCAGCGTCTAGTTTTTCCGTTAGCATTACAAAAACGTAAATGCGATGGGGCGTGAATATCAAGCAAAAAAGAAAACTTAGAAAATTTAATAATTCACCAGGAATTTTGAATGTTCTCGTGAACCACTCACCTTGTAGATACATTAGGTATTTTTGGAAGCAGAAACATTGAAAAATGAACAACGCCTTCGCCAGCAATCGAACCACGGACCTCTCGGTTACGCGTCGAGCATGCAGATCACTACACCACGAAGGCATGCGAAGAAGACAGGAGAAATACCTTATAACCTTATAGAGTCATTAGGTTATTTCGAAGCACAAGACGTGAAAAATGTGGAGTGCTCTCACCAGGACTCGAATCCTAGAACTCTCGAATACACGTCGAGTATCGTTCCAATAACACCACGAACACATACAGAAAGGAGGGAGAAAAATACCTTACAAACTTTCCCCTGATATGGTTTCCATCAGTGTTTTGTGGCAATTGCTAGAATTTGAGCTTGAAAGTCACCAAATAATTTGGATTTAGTCTGAGCTGTATACATAATAAATGTATTTAGGTTAATCTTTACTCTACGATACCGCTTGGAGAATCATTTATTTCTTGACGCCAAGATCGGCGCCACGAAGGATCGGCACCTACTTGAGATTGGTGCAACCAATATTTCAAGATGGTACCGATCCTTCCACACACTACACAAAACAAAAACAAGAAATCGGACACTTACACAAACTCGGTGTGCATCGGCCTATTTTAACATAAAATTAGAGAATTGCAGAAACTAGGCATTGCGCACTAATTTAACTTTATCCATGTACACATCGACTTATTTTAACTTAAACAAAATCAGAAAGCTAAAGCAAAGTTAAAAAAACCGTGTTAACCAGAAAAACTTCGCTGCTGTCTTAACACACAGATACGAACAAATAACCAAAAAATGCACAAAAAAGAGTAATAAATAACCAAAAATACAAATTTCCTAATATAAAAACATTAAACAACAAATCTTTTAACAAAAATTAACAGACACCAATAAATAAACATCAATTTTTTAACATACCTTTTCTTCACGTGCATACGTTAACATATTTCGTCCACGAAAGCAATTCAATTAAATATCTGGTCATTTCGGCTCATCCTCTGTTAATGGTGGATAAATACCTATAATAGCTTTTAAGAAAGCCATAAATACGATGTTTTCTCTACTCCTTCTTGCACCACAAATCTTCAGCCAAATAATACTGCAAGCCGTCCTTCGTTTTCCTCCTGGCTAAACTGCGTTTAATTGCACTCCACGTTCCTTCTATTTTATATGCTCCTTCCAGTAGTCAGAAATTCTAGTCATATCCGGAATAATATACTCATTTATAACACGAAAAAAACATTCAGAGACCTTTTAGACACCACTTTCATAAAATATTACGCATGTGCAACCAAACACAGCAATTGAAAATCTGAGCTCCATATGACTGGTTAACTATTACAAAAAATAGCCAAATTCTCAATTTATCACAACATATTTGGCAATATTCGCACAATTTTCCCCAACGCTAGTTTCGCCAACATTTTCAACGTTAGGGTTTTCAACGCTAGAGGAACCATACAATAAATATCAACCATAAATGCTTTTTTTTTTTTTTTTGTATATTGAAGAACATTTTCTACTTTGTTTTGGATACGGGCATTTTATTCTGATCACCTGTGCAAGTAGTTCCAAAACGTCGCCAAAAAAAAGAAGTTGGCGGGATTTGCGCCCATCTAACAGAAAAGTACCAGATCTTTTTTTTTTTAAACTGCCATCTAGATCAACGGCTCCCAACCAGTGATCCCCGAAATATAGTTAAGAGTTCCGCAAGAAATAAGGAAATAAAGCATACGTCATAAAAGCAGAATTTTTTTTTTCCTGATTCGATACTGAACTCGGCTAACTTCGGTGGGGGGAAAGGGTATGACTGTGACAAAGGTCTAGCCGATGACAACTGAAAGTCTTTGGCCGCTGGGCTATATTCGGTTAGACTCGTCAGACAGCGTCGACAGTTACATGAATTTCTCTCTTACTTGCGTTACCAATTCAGTTATAAGAAAAAATGAGAATATTGTTCGGAGAACAGGCTTGAACGCCAAAAAGGGAGAAATAGCTTATTGTGGTATGGCAGGCAATCGTTGTCATTCGATGACGTACTTCCTCCAGGCAGACAGCCGTAATATTTTCCCCTTGCTAAGAGATTATCTGTACTATTACTTATTATTTGTAGTATTTATTACTGTAGTATATATTCTGTAGTATTTGATTATCTGTAGTATTTACTTCCGTTGGCATGATGAAATGTCGCCCATATCCTTAAAGAAGCCAAGTTGGCGCAACCAAGTCAGTTCTCCGAACAATATTCTAAAATGATAATTTAAGAAAGTGAGAGGAAGATTAAATTATTTAGCAAGCTTCGTTAAACTATACATTGACATTGCAAGCCTATGCATGCATCACGTGTTTAACCGAACATAGCCGAATCACGAAGTCCAACTGAATAAAGGCAGCTTTTATCAATTGTCCGGAGCTATGTAGTGTAACTGTGTATGCATTAAGGACTCAAAAAGTGTAGTGTTATGTGTTTGGTTAAAGACAGTGTTAAAACTTAATTTTCATTTTACTATTATTTATTTTTCTAATATTGTTTATGTTATCTTACTGTTATTTTTCTACTATTTTATCAATATTTTATTTGGTTTTGTTTCTTATCTCTTAATTCTTTTTCAAACCTCAAAATATCAAAATACTTGAAGACGAACAATTCAGATAATTCTGATGAGACTAACGGTGGTGATTTAGAATCACATATAAAATTCACATACAAAAGATTGATAAAGAAAGCAGTGTAAAGAAATGTAATTACAATGAAAGTTATTTATCAATAGGATTTATATAGACTCGTAATCCAGGATGTTGTCTTTCACTACGTCTCGTCTGTGGTAAAACGTTTTCAAATATAGTAATGGCTCCAGCAAAATTGAACAGACATTTCACGACAAATCACACTAATATGAAAAAAAAACTTGATTATTTAAAACTTCTGTTAAAATTTACACATAAGCAGAGTGCAGGGTTTTAATTCATTCACAGTAAGTGAAACGAATCAGGAATTATTTGTTATCAGAGTTTATTTCACAAAAAAACGGAAGGTCACACTGTCGTTGAGAATCTGATAATGCCATCATTTAAAATTATAGTTGGTAAAATGTTGGGAAAGATGCCGCAAGTAAAACTGAAAATTTTAATTTTTTTCTGGCAACAGAGTAAGTCGACGAATTAGTGGTATGTCACATGATATTGAATAAGCTTGTGTGATAAACTGAAAAAAAAAATCTGAAAGACTTTAAATTACGTCCAAAGGGGCGTTTTTTAACGTTTTGTGTGGTACCTTTATTTATTAAATATCATGGCCTTCGCACTTAAACCAGCATAAAATTCAGTTCAGCAGCAAAATCCCAAAATAATTTTAAAATGAGTATATCTTTAGAATTTCCGATACACACGTCCGCCCCGTTTAGATATAAGGTGTTTTTCCCCGTAGAGTGTTGCCATTGCTCACTTTTAAATCCTTTGAGTTTGTTCATCAAAAATTCGTTAAAGTTTTACAAAATATGAAATAGGTAATAAAACAAATTCCAAATTCGGGCTTTCAGATGCGCATATTCAGGTGGAAACGTAGGTTATTCGAAATTGGGTGAATCTAGGAACAGAATGCTAAAACAAGCCTTTCCTGATACCGTTGTTTTATCACATTTGGAGAAATATACATACATTTATGCAGATTCTTCATTATTTAATTTCTTTAAATATAATACAGAGCTGTAATATTTGGGGTCAGCAGTTGTAAAAATGAATCAAGAGAAATGGCAAAACGAAATTAATCGTTTTCTACCTAACAAATGATAGGCGACATAGGACAAATGCTCCTGCGCTTGCTGACCACCACACTGCTTGACAACACAGCATTGAAATTTGGAGATGGTGACTTGTTCTTCACGTAATAGATAAAAAGAGCACGCTAATATGTGAATGAGATGCTGCCGAAAGTCGTATTACCTTATGGTAAAGTCTGCAAAATGTTGTTTTAGAAAAATACTGCGGACCTCTGCTAGAATGGAATTATATGATGGAGCATTTTTATGAAACAGGAACCGGTAACACGATTGAGCCCTTTCGAGAAGAGTTCTGAAATTAAAGTATCTACAGCCAAGATGAACTTTTCCGACCCAAAGAGGTGACTGCCGTTTTAACTTAGAACCACAATCAAAGCATGGAATTTCACTCCCACTCAGGATTTGTTAGAAATATCGTGATTAATAGCTTTTTTATTTGTATCAAATTATTTCCTCATCTTTGCTTGAGTCCAAATCCATGGCAGCAGATGTTCAGTGGGTTAAAGCGAACGATTAGAGTCATTGAAAATTCTTTCCTGAGAGGATGAGATTTACAACAGAGATAGTTTAGGTAGTAAGAAAGAATTCAACGAAAGCAATAAACTTTTAAATTTCCTTTTTCTGTTTTGACATTTTTAGTAAGCTTCATTTTCAAGAATGCAGTTGGCCAATCTAATACACTTGTAATTTTAAATAATTTTAAAAATAATAGTCGTTTTGATATTTAAAAAAATCTAATTTTGTTAATCGTTTAACATGTTTAAATTATTTGGGAATTTTTCGTACATTATTGAACTGTAAAGACATTAGGTATTCCTTTGGAAGCAGATGTGAAAAATGAGCAATGCCCTCGCCGGAACTTGAACCACAGACCTCTCGAGTGTGCGTCGAGTGTGCTTAACCATTACACCGCGAAGGCAGGCTAAGAAGGCAGGAGATATACCTTATAAAACATTTTAGCTGTAAAATTGTAAATAATCTCAGATCTTTTACTTCAGAATAAAAACACGAATAAATAAAATAACAATTTAAAAATAAATAAAATAGATTTTTATCAGAACTGAATTAAAAGCAGTTACATAAATTATCAGTGTTTCTTCATTCCTACGTTAATTTCAGTATGATATTGCAAAGAATAAAAATAATTATATATGTATATTTTAGCTGTTCGCACACGTTTTAGACCCTTTTCATCGTATTTAGAGAAATATTTTACGTAAAATTATTGTGTTCGTAATATTCCGTTTGATAACCCTTATTCCTCATTATTTTTAGTCCAATGGGGCTTTGTCCCTAACGGACTATTGTTTTCGTTTTAGAATTTTGCGTTGATTAATTATAAATGTCCGTTTTCAAATTGTTGTCACAAAACATTATCGGCCTATATTATATTTAAAGAAATTAAATAATGAAGAATCTGCATAAATGTATGTATGTGTCTCGCATTGTGATAAACGGTACTGCCATCTACCTAGAGCCATCCAATTTTGAATAATGTACGTTTCCACCCGAATATGGGCATCTGGAAGCGGAAATTTGGAATTTGTTTTATTACCGATTTCATATTTTGTAAAACGTAACGAATTTTTGATTAACAAACTCAAGGATTTCAAAGCGAACAATGGCAATGGTGTACAGAAAAAACATTTTTGTCTCCCGCTCGAGAGACTGTGTATCGGAAATTCTAAAGATATGCTCATTTTAAAATTTGCAATATTGCTGTTAAACTGAATTTTATGGTTTGAGTAAGTAGAACATGATGTTTATTAAATAAAGGTAACACACAAAACGTTAAAAATACGCTCCTTTGGACGTAATGTAAAATCTAAATCCCTTAAGGTTAGGTTATTCAATTATGGCAAAGCACACGAGGGCTATCTGCCTAAAGGGAGGGATGCCTTCGTCTAGGAATTTCTAAGGGAAACTGGCTCGTATACACATTACACATGGGGAAAACCACGAAAACGCCCATGCAGCCAGCCCGTTCGCGGGATTCGAACCTCGGACCGAATTACCAGTGTTCAGCGTCTTTACCGCTCGGCCGCTGGTGGGCCCTGAAACCCTTCAGATTTTATTTTTTCTATACTTAAATTTATTATTTATTTATACCTATATATGTCTAGAATTATACCCATTGCATGTAACTGCTCGTTTTGTTTTGAAATAAACGACTAAAACGAGAGTCACTTTTTGTTGATGATTGATAAAAATAATAGCATAAATGGTTTTAGAAGAGACGCTGGGGGTCCCTAGAACTTAAACATTTTCAAAAGGGTTCCGTACAGAAACACTGATATAAATTATGTGCTGAAAATAAAGCAATCACAGTTAAATAACCTCATGTTTGACAATATCGAAAATACAATGAATTAAAATATTTAAAACTTTTCTTCTAACAACATATACATTTTTATTTCCAGTAGTATAATTATTCTGAAAATCAAACTGAGTTGTTTTCATCAATTACAAAAGTCATTTAAAATCTATTTTTATACTCTCAAAGGAAAGTTTTTGCTTTCACACTGCTAATGAAATCCATTTCTGTAGAAAAATAGTAGGCACTGCGTTGGTACTGCATTGAACAATCATTATACAGTAACTAAAACTTATCAGTTCACAAGAAACTATTTTGAAAAATTTGACTTCTGCCCTACGTTGCAAATAGTGGTCCTCAGACTTAATTTGCCTCTATAGCGGTGATTCAAAATTTTTAATGGTGAAAATGCGCTTTAGCCCACTGCTTGGCGATGTTTTGTAAATCGCCAATTCGGCGCGTTTCTGCGAAACGTCTTTGCAATTGCAACCTTCCCGACACGCTCCGCGAAAACCTATTGTAAACAAAACATAGAATTCTAAAGCATAAATTAGTATGGAAACTGTTGCCACAAAAAGATAATAAAATAATATGCACAACGAACATTATGATCATTAAAATATTTGTCAGTTAGGTTTAAATTATTTATTTACATTTTATGTTGTAATACTTACACATTTTATGTCGTTACATAACCCTCCAGACACGCTCCGCGAAAACGTAACCAAAATGGCATCGAAGAAAGAAGGAATTTTTTTTAAAAGGGCATTAAAATTACAAACGTACACACCGTTCCGTTTTAACTTAAAAAAAAAAGAAACATCTGCGAATTGCACAATGTAGGCAACGTACACAAATGAACAAAATAAGTTAAAATAACGAAAATAAATTACAAGAAAATGCCATGTGCACAGCGTTCCTTTTAAACTTAAAAAAAACTTCAGCGAATTGCACAATGTAGGCAACGTACACAAATCAACAAAATAAGGTTGGCGGATATACGGAGTTACCCATGTTGGCGCGTTTATTGCTCATTCAAAAACAATCGCCGCCAAGCAGTGGGCTAAAGCGCATTCCAACCATAAACTCAATTTTCAGTTGCGTTTTAACTTTATTCAATAGCAGGAGTTTTGCTTTTCACTTAGAGATTTAGATATTACGTTACGTTATCTTACGTTGTTACGTGCTCAGCCATTTGGTACTACTCGGAATATGAGTGAACACCCCATGGAGAATTTTTTTTAAATGGCTCGTATCCACTTTACGCATGCAAAAACCCCAAAACACCCAAGCAGTCAGCCCGTTCGCCGAGACTCGAACCGCGGACCGAACTGCTATTATTCATCAGCTTTTACCACTGAGTCATGATGTGCTTGATGTTTTAAATTGCTGCTGCAGGTTTTCTTTGGAACGCAAAATTGTGCATTTACGAGCGCATGAAAAAACATCATAAAAATAAAGAACTTCGTCGAATGGCGAAATATTTGTTGAATTTTTGCGATGTTCTACATTCTTAGAATGATAAAATTACCTTTAAAATGTTATATTGTAATTAGTATTTTTATTGTTCCTTTCTTTTGGGTTAGAGAGGAGGGTGATCTCGAATTTCTGCGGGACAGAATAAGATTTGTTGGTTTGATAGGCTTTAGTCATAGGGTGCCCCTTCGATGAGCGAGAAATTTTGTTCAGTTTTGGCGATGAAACCCCATTTCTGGTTACCATGATAGTTTTAACTTTGTTTTAGCGTCCCGATTTTTTCTGAAATGATAATAAATCGATGTGTACATGGACAAAGTTAAGCCAGCTCTCAAGGCCTAGATTGTGCAATTCTGTGATATTTTTTCAAGTGAAAATATATCGATGTATACATAGATACAGAGTTTGTTCAATTCTTTGACTTCTTCTTTTCCTTTTGTGTAGCGGTCATCTTGAATTTGTGCCTTCTGGCGCCAATCTTGGCGTCAAAAAAGAATCGCCAAAATCAAGGGGGGCCAAATTGTAAACTTTTACCGTTTGATATATCAAAGATTACGGCAAAGCACACTAGAGCTAACTGCCTAAGGGAAGGCAGACCTTCGTGGAGAACTTTCTAATGGAAACAGGCTCGGACAAGTTACTCATACGCAAAACTATAGAAACGCTCATGCAGCCAGCCCGTTCACCTGAAATCGAACCTCAGGGCGGAACTACTGTGTTCTGCGACTTTATCGCTCGGCCGCTGGCAGGCCGAATAAGATTAGATACTTACGTGTTAACGCAACTATCTTTGCGCAGTTTCTCGATTTTTTGCAGATGAAAGGTAAAAGCTACTTATGGAAAGCAAGTTGATGGTTTTTGCGCTTTTTTTAGAAAGATTCCAAATTACCGATGTTTATTGTAAATAGGTAAACATTATCAACGTATGGAAAGGAAACATACTTTAGCATTTTTAAAACAAAAATTAGAATTATTAAATAAGGATTATATGATACATTAAAAAATAAATCACTTATTTCTTTCTGTGATTTCTTTTTTGCTCTGCTTCTCCCGAAGTATACAGTAATCTACTTTCACTTAAAAATTATCAAATATTTCCGAAGATTCGAGTTCGTGTAATCGTCGGCAACAGCAGCTATCTATTTTTGCATGTCCGTGTTAATCTCTTTAGGAACTGCTTAGCAAAATTCATTCTTGCTGCGGAAATTTTACCGCAGTTTCTTCCACTGCTTGCAAATTTCACAAACTCATATTTTAAAACAAAATTTAAGACCAAAAAATATCACGATTTTTTTACAAAAGCCTTTGGAACTTCGAATAGAACGCACACGAGAATGGCTGCGTTGCTTGACTGAAGGATTTGTTTTGATGGTTGCCGGAAGAATGGTTATGCGCATGGTTGCCACAATTTGGCACACTCTGAAAATTTGGCGACTTCTACTACTTAGGTGATCTCGTTAATACGTAATTACCGAAGACTAGCGACTATTTCCTTAGACAATTGTTAGTTTCATACTGGGGGTTAAATGTGGGAAATTAAAAAGTAGTATACAACTAAATTCAAGGATACATGCCTATTATTCTAATATCTTGATTTATTCCTTTCAAATCATAGTTCTTGCGTAAACATTATTTACCTTGTGAACTCTACTAAATGACCGTGTGGTTAAGACCGCTGAATACTAGTAGTTCGATACGCGTTCGCACTCAGACGATCAGGTTGGCTGCATGGTCTCCGCAAATGAAGCGTTAAAACGTGTCCGCCTTATAATTCACATAACCTAATCTAACCCACTACATTCTGAACTAACTAATGTAGATATCATGTTATGAAACAGAATGTCTAATTCTTTAAAACTTTTTACTCATTTTGAATTATAAAATTCTCTAAACTAATTCTATTAATAAAAATTCGTGAATTATTTTTTATGCACTTGAGATTCACATAAGGAATCTTTTCTAAACATAGCTATGAGATATTCATAAATTTGGTTTCTTATTTCGAATATAATTTTACTTTTATTTCTTGAGTTATGACAAAGACTAATTGCCTAAGCTAAGGCGTGCTTTCGTCAAGGACATTTTATGAGATTCTGGATCACATAAAATTTTTACCTGTCAGAGAATACGAAAAGCCCATGCATTCAGATCATACCCTGAAATTTGAACCCTGATAAAACTATCAGTGTTCAGCACAATTGTCCGTTTAGCCGCTAGTAATCATTTAGAACATTAAAAAACTTAACAACCCTAGTGGGCCACGGCCTGAAGTGCCCTTTTTCTGCTTTTTTGACCTTTGGGGCGCCGCAGTGCATTATCATATGCCCTGGGTAAGTGGTCAGCTTGTCACAGGACCCTCGGTGTTTCGTCCCCAAGCGAATTTGATACTCGTTTTATTGACCCACTTGAGGGAAGAAACGCTGAGTCAACTTTGCCCAGCCCGGGGATCGAGCCCTGGACCTGTGTGTGCTGCTCGAAGCGCCAGCCACTTCGCCACCAGGCGGTCATTTAGAACTTTACAACGAGCTAAAATTTCAATCAAGTAAACAATAGATAACGTTAAAATTAACTTTCATCATGTGAAGTTTTCGTATTAATTGCACTTCCTTTGCATGCAAATTAAAACCTGAATAAATTAAAGTAAAAAAAAAATGTTAAAGACGTAAAATAAGGAAAATATCAAACATATAATAAAAGCATATTAAAAGTAATTAAATTAGAAGTGATTAAAACAACTTTGCATTCTTAAATATGTTCAAGCTTTTAAAAATAATTCCTTAAGAAATTTAGGAGGTGTTTTCGAAAATAAAATTTCTTTGAAATTTGACTCCAAATGGAATTTTTATGCATACGTCATTTTTATCTCTTATTTCAGTTTTATGAGCAATGAAATTTCAAGCAACTAATAAAAATATTATTTTTAATCAGAATATATTTGGAAGAATCACAGTAGTTTAATTTCTAATACATAGTTTACTATCGCCTTTATAACGTTTTAGCAGTTAGCAAGAATTCATAAATTTTTTATTACCAGATTTTTTAAAAAAAGATCTCGTTCAAAAGATTTTAAGAGAGAAATTATGTATTTTTTCATTTACATTACACACGTACAACATATTTACCAAATAATAGCAAAAGAAAATCCTGAAAGGGTTGAGATTTTAATAGTCGCCCAAAATGGTTTATTAATGCTTTTTTACGCTCATTCTAAGCTCGCAGGCTGCTACATTACTATTGTACCCACTTCTGATGACCCACTTCTTTTTGTCTTTTAGCTTTATTATTAAACATCATTTTCTTCGCACTAATGCAATATACAATTGAACAACAAAATTGAAAAAAAAAATAAATAAATGCAGCATATGTTTAAAACTCCCCATGCAGCTTAAAATACCTAGCATGCATTTTTATATTTTTTTTCTCGTTCTTTTCTCAGTTTATCATCTGAGTAAAATGGCTTGCAAAACGTTTTTTTTTAATTTTTATTATTAAAGTTTTGTGCATTAAATTAATGAATTAAATTTAATGTTCACACTTACGCCGCATTAAATTCAACTCAATAAATTGAATTCAGCAACAAACACACACAAAAAAGTCTGAAAGATTTCAGATTTTAAATTACGTCCAAAGGAGCGTTTTTTTAACATTTTGTGTGTTACCTTTATTTATTAAATACAATCTCCTTCGCACTTAAACCATAAAATCCAGTTCAAGAGCAATATCGTGAAATAATTTTAAAATGAGCATATCTTTAGAATATCCGATGCACAGTCTCACGCCCTGGACATAAAGATGTTTTTTCAAAATTGCCATTACTCGCTTTGATATTCGAGTTTGTTAAACAAAAATTCGTTAAAGTTTTACAAAATATGAAATCGATAATAAAATTAAATATAATAAAATAAATATAATAAAATAAATATAATAAAATAAATTTGAAATTCCAAATTTCAAATTTGGGCTTCTAGATGCCCATATTCCCAGGAGGAATACGTTATTAGAAATTTGACGGCTCAAGGTATCGTCGTTTTATCACAATGTGAGAACCATAATACATTTAGGCAGATTCTTCATTATTAGCCCTTCTGGGTAAATTGCCCGACAGACAGTCTCGCGCGATGGAGATAAAAATGTTCCCTTCCTTACAGTGTTGCCACTGCTCAGTTTTAATTACTTGAGTTTGTTAATCAAACATTCATTAAAGGTTCCCAGAAATGAAATATATAATTCTCATTCCAGGTGAACGTGCTCGGGTGGAGGACTAGGTTATTCAAAATTTGATGGCCCTTGATGCGACGTTTTTTCACAATACAAGGGAAATGTATTCATTTATGCAGATTCTTTATCATTTAATTTTTTAAAAGTTAATACAGGTACAGGTTAAAATGTAGGGGGCAATAGAGACCTCGTTATTGAATTGTACAACGTTAAGCCCGTTACCCTAACCAGGTAAAGCGATGCGCACCCCCCCCCATCAGGTTAGGCTGGTGGGATTAGTTAGGGTTTACCGGATGAGGTTGAATCATTGGGGATGAGGCTGAATCGTTGACGAAGCAAAATCCCGTTTCGAAACTAATGGCCCATTTGGTTTAATGCCCTTTTGGGCTTTAAATATATAATATATTGTTACAGATTTTGTATTTAGTTAGCTATTTTTAGTAGAATTATAATTAAAATTATTTTATATTCCCGTGCAATGCAACACGAGGCATATTTTAAGAGAAAGCTACGCCTGAAAAGTAAAAACAGGAGCATGCGCATTTAACATTTAATAAATAGATACCTCGTAATTTATATTTAAATTGAATAAATGTAGTTGACTACCATGTTAGCTGTAACCGTAATTCTACTCTTTTGCTTTCCAGAAATCAAGAGAAGCAAAGAAATTACTAGAACTCTCTCGCAACCGATTAAAAGCTTTAAACGTCCGGAGAGAGGCATCTCAATTTTGTTAATGTTGTTGATTGTAGCGAATTCTCGGTGAGATTTAATTAGCTTTTGCTTTGCATTGCGTTGTATTCTAATGTTTTTTTAGTAGTTTAAAGAATAACTACTGATTATATTGCGTGATATTCTGATATTGTAAGAATATCTGAGGAAAAATCCAGTGTTCTGTGATATTTCTTGCGATAAAAATAAATTTGATTAACCTTTTATCGCATTTGTGCATCCATTGGATCCTAGTTTTTTCTTTTAAGTTTCGTGCAAGCTTTGCTTGTTGGCGGCTCTTTTTGTATTCTTCTACAAGTTGAAATCCCAAATATTTCAAAAATGATCGCTTCATCTGATATTCAGTAGATAGTTTCTTAGTACGTAATAAAAGAATTCGTGCATTTATTGCAGCAACATTCAACAGTGCAAAAAATGCTGCCATGGGCCAACGATTACATTTTCTAGCCGTTGAATATGTGGCAGCCATTTCGTCAATAACGTCGACTGCTCCTTTATAAATTGTAGAAAGTTATTATTTCAGGTTTTTTTGGATTCTCCTGTACTTGTGTCTACAACACCATCATTATTCGTAGTTGAAAGTAGGAGGACATTGCTATGTTTCACGGATGTTTGTGAAACAATTGTTATGTCTGTTTGGAAACCAAACATCGAGAAGTAAGTCTCTCTCTTCCTTGAATTAAACAATATTGGAGGAATCTCTCTTTTATTTTTTCTTTCGTTTTCAACAATAGTTATTTTCTTCTTTAGAAGTTCCTGCGAAAGTGGATAGGATGCATACCAATTATCTACTACCAAATCACGCCTCGAATTGTAGAGAGGTTCCGTCAACCTTTTCACAACACTACTTGGACTGTTATCCAATTCAGATTTCCTTTTGGCTGTTGACCAGTATATACTTCCATATTCCATGTGTAAAATGTTCTCGAATCGACAAGGGCAAAAATATTTTTATCATATTTTGATAGGTTTTTTTCGGCATATATTGCCAAAATGTTCTCAAGTTTGAATTAGGTTAAGGGAGATAAGAAGATACCAAGCTTCCAAAGAAGAAATGACATTTTTTTGAAATGCATGTATTTCCACGGAGTTTCATTACAATGTTTTTCGCGGAAACTCTAACATTCGGACAGAGTTTTTCCTTTTTTCCAGACTGTTTTATTATCTCTTCCCGTAAATTAATTAATTTCAGTAGATGAATCGTGATTATTGTTATATTCTTCCTCACCTAATTCTTCATCGTCTTCACTGAAACTTTCTCCATTCAAAGATACAATAGCCAATAAAATTCTCAAATGTCGCACTTATTCATCATAACTGCGACAACACGCCACATCGGAAGATCATTTAAAAGCTTGTTCGCATACTTAGACTAATAGGGTAAAATACAACCATCGAGGTGATATCCTAAAAACTATTTTTAGAATTTGGTCACAGGTTTCCTATCCTTCAAGGTTATGACCTTAGAGTCAGCTATACGAGAAATCATCTATTTCCCAAAAATGTTTATTAAGAAATTTGAGGTGGTGGCTATCTCACATCCTGCGCGAGTAATACCGGGTTAAAGAAGTGATACGTCGTCTATAGTAAATCAAAGGAAAATCCCATTTCGTGACTAATTGCCCCTTTTGGCCTAAAAAAAGTTTCCTTTTACACTGAAGTTACAAAAGCCATGGGATACTTCCTAATATTTTGTCGGTCCTCCTTTTGTCCGGCGAAGTGCAGCAACTCCACGTGGCATGGACTCAACAAGTCGTTGGAAGTCCCCTGCAGGAATATTGAGCCATGCTGCCTCTATAGACGTCCATAATTGTGAAAGTGTTGACGGTGCAGGGTTTTGGGCACGAACTGACCTCTGGATGATGTCCCGTAAATGTTCGATGGGATTCATGTCGGGCGATTTAGGTGGCCAGATCATTCGCTGGAATTGTCCAGAATGTTCTTCTAACCAATCGCGAACAATTGTGGCCATGTCAACATGGCACATTGTCATCCATAAAAATCCCATCGTTGTTTGAGTACGTGAAGTCCATGAATGGCTGTAAGTGATCTCCAAGTAGCTGAAGGTATCCATTTCCAGTAAATGATCGGTTCAGTTGCACCAGAGGACCGAGTCCATGCCATGTAAAAACAGGCCAGACCATTACGGAACCACCACCAGCTTGAACAGTGCCTTGTTGACAACTTGAGTCTATGGCTTCGGGGGGTCTGCGCCACATTCGGACCCTAACTTCAGCTCTTACCAACTGAAATCGTGACTCATCTGACCAAGCCACGGTTTTCCATTCCTTTAGGGACCAATCGATATGCTCACGAGCCCACGAGGAGTCGCTGCAGGCGATGTCTTGCTGTCCGTAAAGGTACTTTAGCGGTCTTCTCCTGGCATAGCCCAAGGAAGACAAATTTTGCCGCACTGTCCTATCGAACACGTCCCTCGTACCACATTGACTCGTACCTCGTACGGTTATTTGACGCAGTGTTGCTTGTCTGTGAACATTGACAACTCTACGCAGATGTCGCTGGTCTCGGTCGTTAAGTGCAGGTGGTCGTCCACTGCGCTGTCCATGGTGCGATGTTATGCCAGAAATTAGATACTCTCCGCACACTCTTGACACTGTGGATCTCGGAATGTTGAATTCCCTAAGGATATCCCAAATGGAATGACCCATGCGTCTAGCTCCAACTACCATTCCGCGTTCAAAGTCTGTTAATTCTCGTCGTGCGGCCATAATCACGTCAAAGCCTCTTCACATGAATAACGTGAACACAAATGAATAAGCAATGCCCTGCCAAAGCAATTCGCATTTATACATTTTCTACGCGATACTACTGCCATCTGTATATTTGCATATTGCTATCCCATGACTTTTGTCACTTCAGTGTATATATTTATGTTTCAAACAAAAAAATTATATCATGCTTCAAGCATCCGAAATAACCCGATGATTTTTTCTATTACACGAAAACTGCTGCATATTATAGGGAAATGTTTTATTATTTGAGTAACTGATGAATATAGTAGCCCTCTTAGGTAGATAACCTCTCTAAGACGACTACAATATTTTCGAAAACATCAGTAAACATCATCATTAATCATGGCTTAGTTTTGGTCTTCTACGGAAGATCAAGTCATGTGAATTCTTATTAGCGATCTTAGATAGGGTTTATTAATTACAATTATTACCATTCTTAGCTTCACTACATTTTTGCAAATTTGCTGATTTAAAAATTTATACCTTTAGCTTTCAAATTTAAATATTTTGTCTTTGAAATTCTCAAATATTTCACGGCCTTTTTAATTCCTTTCTTGAACAACTGAAATTCTTATTAACTGCTCGATTTTGATTATTTTCAGAAAAAGAATCGATATAGAATGTCCTTCGTCAAAGGAATCAGTAGCATTCAAATAGAACTCTAAGGAGATTATCCAACAAAACGCAGAAAATAATTTCTTTTAATAAATTTACATAGAAAATGAAAAAACTGCATCATCTTCGATGTATTCAAAATAATCTGATGATTTTTCATTACACGAAATCCCCAGTCTTGAAGACGCATTCGTCTTTAATTCAATCATTAATTTACCTTCCATGATTTAAGAATTCCCATTTCCTCCTCGGTACATTTGAAAGGCCAATTCATCAGCAGCATAAATCACTTAACTGCTACCTGCGAGAGGTCAAATTTAATCTCGTCCCGAGCGCGCAGGTCTCATAAATCTCGAACCCTATCTAATACCTTGATGAATTTTCTCAAGTCTTCTAAGATAACTTCTAAGGTTAAACATTAGTCTACGTATCTTTAATTAAATCTCGAAAGTAGACGAACGTTTAAGACTCGGTACAGATTCGTAAATTTCGTGTCTGACGACGGTAAGCAATGGATATTGATTGGATGTTTCATTTGTGTTATTAATATCTTGCAAGTCTTGTTGCATGTCCGTAGACATGCTGCCTCGTATGGTAATACAGAAATCGTGAATCCAAACTTTTCGCCAAGGATCTCCAAGCCGTAATTTCAATATCTAATTAGCAGTAAGTGAAGCCTTATAAATATTATAATTTTCGAGCGCATAGGGTATAAATGACATTTAATTAGCAGCCTTCACCTCAACCTCGTCCAAACTGCCACTCTTATATTTTGAGCTGGAGATAATTTCCTCGCGATTATGCGTCGCTAAACGTCTGTGCAAACTGACTTAGGAATTGGTTTCGGATATGATATTCGTCAATGGAAATGACAAAATGCAAAAAGTATTACATTTGGTAATTTCAGCTGCAAGTAAAGACTTAAATCAATGAAACTTTAGAAATCCAGTGAAATGATTTGTAATAATGAGAATGTTTATGCATTTTTACAAAGATTTCAATAAAGAATTTTTAAAAATCTAATATACACAACATAACTTCCTCTTACGGAATATTAAATTATACGCATTTTTTCCTGCATTTCATTTAAACTTATTGAACTGAATTCAATCTACTTCGTCGGTAGTGCATAAACCACAATAGAATAAATGCACTCATTAAAATTCACTCTGATTTATTTACCGTAGCGGCACTCTGGCTCTACGTTCACATAACAGCGTTACATCTCTTCATTTTATAACTCAGAATGCACAAATATTACGTCATCTGAATAATGATCTAATCGTTGCCACATGTTCTATTCAGATACTATAATAAATCTAAAACGATGTATAAAAGAAATTAAACGAATAAAAAGAAAACAATTTTTCAAAGACAGTTCAGCGTCTCTTACCTAATGCGCATGCGCTACTCAAAAAAATACTCCTCTGCCTAAGACAGAATGGCGACAATATTTGCCTCTAGTACGAAACAGATATTTCCTCGAATTTCGATATATTATTCTCACTAAATTGATTCTCTTCTCAATTCGAGACAAGAGAGAAATACATGTAACCTCAAAATATCTTCATTAAAAATTGAAAAATATAGGAAGAAATACAAACAAAAAAAATTACAATTGAACTTAGAGATTCTACGCAAAAAACAAGTAATTCGGCCAGCAGTCAACAAGCCAGATATTTCGGTCCACAAAAATGAGTTTAATTTTGGCCCCAATCGGCAAAAAGACTCTGAAGGTGCAGAAACTGAATTCAGTATTTTGCTAAGTTTCAAATGTAAACAAATATGGCTGTTGTGACAAACAAAAATTAGGTTTAGCCGCACTTAAACAACTTGTAAATTGTTCATAATTCTGAAACTATTGCATGCAGATTAACTAAAAGCATAAAACCTTAACCGAAAGGTAGGAACAACATAATTCAATCATTTCTAAAGCACAAAATGCGCAATTTACCAACATATAAGAATAAAAAAATGAGCTCATGGAGGCGAGCAACGGAGTGGATATATATATATATACACAGTCCAGTCACATTAATGTGACCACCACGTACTTTCCATGTCAGAGTTAAATAACCAATCACAGAAGGCAGGTGGCAGCACAGTGCAGTTGAGCGTATATAAAGGGTGTGTGAGGACTTCGGAAAACATTTCAATCGTTGGCGTAATGCAGAAACGAAGCGATTTATCCGACTTCCAAAAGGGCATGATCATTGGCTTTCGGGCCAAGGGTGGAAGCATTTCCGAAACGGCTGAGTTTGTGAACTGTTCGCGTGCCGCCGTGGTAAAAGTGTACCGTGCATGGCAAAATGGGACTGTCCAAAATCAGCGACGTGGCAAATGTGGTGCACCACGGGCCATAGATGACAGAGGCGAACGACGGTTGCGGAGATGCGTTCGGGCAGATAGACGGGCTACCGTTGAGCAACTGACCACCAAAATGAACCAAGGGGCTACCAAAAGTGTCTCCCAAAGTACTATTCAGCGAACATTGCTGCGTCTGGGCCTCCGAAGCAGACGCCTGGTTCGTGCACCTATGCTGACTGCTGTTCATCGACGGCGAAGGCTAGAATTTGCACGCCAGTACAGCAGCTGGACGTCCACTGAGTGGCGACAGGTTGCGTTTTCGGATGAATCGCGTTTTATGCTCCATCGGACAGATGGACGTTGGCGTATAAGGCGTGAAACCTCTGAAAGGAACCACCCTGCAACCATTGCCGGAACGGTCCAAGCTGGAGGCGGGAGCATTATGGTCTGGGGAATGTTTTCCTGGCATTCTCTAGGTTCACTGATCATTGTGGAAGGCACAATGGATCAATACAAGTACGCATCTGTCCTTGCGGACCATGTTCACCCCTACATGCGCATTGTTTTTCCTCAGGATGATGGCATCTTCCAGCAGGACAATGCGAGGTGCCATACAGCTGCCAGTGTACGTGCGTGGTTCGAAGAGCACCAGGATGAGTTTACCGTCCTCCCCTGGCCAGCAAACTCACCTGACTTAAACCCAATCGAGCATCTGTGCGACCATCTCGATCGAGTTGTTCGCGCCATGGATCCTCAACCGCGTAATCTAGCGCAGCTGGCCACGGCATTAGAGTCGGCATGGCTCAACATCCCAGAGAACACCTTCAGGGACCTATGTGACTCTCTTCCTGCACGTCTCGCAGCAGTCCGCTCTGCGAAAGGTGGTTATTCTGGCTTTTGACAGATGGTCACATTAATGTGACTGGACTGTGTATATTATATATTATTAATTTGGTGCTGCCGATTGCAACCAAAAAGGGAGGTGCACAACTACGTATTATAGCAATCCTATATACAAAATCTCTACGTTTTGAAGTTACTCGATTTTGAGTTATGCGAGATACATACATACATAAGTACGTGCGTAAAGACGCCACGGAAATACCTCTTCCGAATCCCTTTTAAATCAGTTTTACAATTCGTTTGTGGAAAAGGAGTCCTTGATTCTGTCCTTACGTACAGATGCTAAGCAAAAACATCGTTAAATTGCATTTGAGAGCGGTCAAAATGGATATTTTCGTTGAAATATGATACCTGGAATTTTTCGTGATTACCCTTCCTTTATATCGTACAAGGCAGTATATAGGAAACGATTTGGAATACAAATTTCTGGCAACAGCTTGTTATTTGAACTGAAATATCGTCTGCTACTTTTAAATTCATTCTTCTTTCAAAATGTTGCTTGTAAACAAGCTGGGGGTTAAAAGATACGTTTCGCGCTTGAGCGATAAATTCCTATTCCATAACTCTAAAAGTTAAATCGTTGGTAACAAGAAAAAGATCCGCTGACTCAAGAATCAATTTCAAAATCTTTAAATTCATCTGTGACAACAACAAATGAAATAATAAACCAAGATTTAAAATTTAACAGAGCTAAAAATAATATCCAGCCGGATTACGGAAAGAAACCTAAAAATAATTTTTTAAAGTTATATCTAATATGTACATACGGAAGTTATTCATAACATTTGAAGGTATTTCTTGCGGAATATTTATTTTTTTAGCAATCATCTATGCAGGAAGCCTCATACGTATCTACATGGCTAATGACTATCCTTTGCGTTCTATAAAATATACAACTGTGAATTAAATGTAAATGGTAACACTTGTCATTGCGGTTTAGTCTATGCAGTCATCAGCAGTCTGTTTATGTAATATCAGCTTAGAACTGTAATCAGAGAATTAGATCCATGCTGCCCGAATAATTTTATGTAATGGTTATAAAACTGTAAATTTAATTACGCAGATATAGCTTTAAAAGTCTATGTTTTTATATATATTTATAGTAAATTTCTAAATAAGGAATGCAGCTTGCACTATAGTAAATCTAGAGAGATAGTTTAGTACCTTCTTAAATTTCTGTCTTAAATAATGGGCAGAATGAATACGGTTAAGACAAAGAATGCTAAGATTTTTTGTCAGGATAGTTACTTAATTATTCATTTATAGATGAGATTAAAGACGAAAAGTTTTCTACTTTACACAGACTCTAAGTTAACTATAAAGTGAAAACTTTAAAGGCATTCAACAACCGTATTAAAAGGTATAACATTCTTCTCTCTAAAGACCATTTCCTAGTCTTACGGAGAAGACAATGAAATGCTCTTATTTGCGAACGGTGAAGTCAATTTTCCCTTGTAGCCTTGTGACATAATACACTTCTTATTTTGTTTGAGACAAAATACTCTTTAAATGATTCATTGCATTCATGAATCGATACCACATTCGTCAATCCTGAATGTCATCATCATTCCTGAACCGTATCAGTTTCCACAGGCAGGAAGTGGCAAAATTAGATCGAAAGAATTAGTTATGCTGATTTCACGCTTTCCCACTTAAAGATTTTTTTTTTAAAATCGTCCCGTTTCAGATTTTCTCTTCAAGTCAACGTTCAAACGAAAATTGTGCCCTAAAGTTATGTCACTGTGAGTATGTATGAAATAATGTCTCAATTACGTTCTGTCTCTTACAAATCGCATTCAGGTAATATTTAGACATAACATTAACATCATATTGTTGCGAAATACGCGGTAAGACGGCTTCCTCGCAAAGATGGTTTAGTTTTGCCAGAATGTGGCGAGGAAAGGCAAGTTTGTCACATTTGGCACAAAATCGCCCATTCGGCGACATTTGGGAGATATCCCATTAACGGAGCGAGAACATTCTAGAACAAATTCTAACCGGTTTTCCCGAGAATGTTCTCGAAGACAGGTCAAAAGCTCTATATACCCTGTCTGTATACGCGGAGTAGAGTTGTATGTTGAGTTTAGAGATTAGACGGAAGCTGTACCTTAGTGCTTTGCCATGAAGCTGTCTTCACCTTTATAGCCTGATATCCTGAAGGCTCTGTTTCTGATTGTTTCAGCGTCTTTGTCGTAGTTTTTCGACGGCTATAAACATGTCTTTGGAACTCTCTTGTATAAATCTTGTTTAATTTTATCTTATTTGTTTCAAAGCGTCATGTACTATCAATCATATTTAATTTTACTTTATTTGTACTCTAAAGTAAGTTCATAAATTTTGTATTTGGACTTTTTAGCGTTTTACCAAAATAAAGATTTTTATACATAAAATTATGCGTGAAAAAAATTGCACAAAATTGAATAAAAAGGGCTTTAAAGAGATATATTAAATCTTATTTGAAAAGCCTGTGACTTTCATAATCTCATCATTTATACAACATATCACATTTAATAATTAAAAACAGTTATGTGATATAAACGCCATAGGTTTCAGTGTTAAAGTAAACCAGATCGTCCCTACTCCTTCTTGCGGACATGTGGGGGACGAGCGCTACGCCCACTGGGTTAATCCATCTCTGATAAGGTCCATGACAGAACATCATGGGAGAAATCAAAGAACAAATCGCAGGTCTAAAACGTTAGTAGTACAAAATATCCCTGCCGAAAATTAAGCGGTTCAAAATCTTCGCAGTTTAAAAACCATCGTCGTCGAAAATATCGTGGTAAAAATACAGCAGCTACAAATCATCGCAGTCATGCGTTTGTCAGGCTTTAAAAGTTGCACGTGGATATTTTCATAATAATTCTTGAGTTCAAGGAGGAAAAGGAATATTTTTACTTTTACATTTTTGAATTAACTAATAAATTTTTTGCTAAAACGTAAGGAGACTTAAGCATTTAGAAACTGAAAATGAGTCGAAAATAAATGCAACTTATAGCCCTTAACAGAGTTTTTGAACTTGCTTAATTCATTTTAACTAATAAATATCATTAATAAATAATTAATTTTTTATAAAGTTTTACTGGTAATTTTTTATGAAAACTATATATCATGATATTAACGCATTTCTGCGATGTTATCGTAATGCGCTGAATTGTAGGTGCTTTATTTTTTACCTCGATATTTTCGACGAAGATGATTTTAAACTGCAAAGTTTTTTAAACCTTTTATTTTCGATCGAAATATTTTCTACTACAATGTTTTCTCTTTGCGTTCTTTTTATCCCACGATGTTTTGTATTACGACATTTTCCCCATTGCGTTGTTTTCTCCGCGACATTTTCATCCGTGATGTTTTCTACTATAACAGTTTTAGGAGGAGAAAAGAAATTTTCATGAGTACTAAGTGTAAAACTATTTTACCTAGAATGAAATTAGTGGATCAAAGCCTTTGTAGTTAACTTCTGTGAAGAAAAAGAGTAATGAAACTTGAAAAAGTTAAGATATGCCAATTTTGAAAGCAATGGGAAAAGTTACATTGGAAAATTAATGTTATTAAGAAAGGCGAAAAAAATGCGTTAATGTGAAAAGGCTCAAAGAAATTAAAGTGATACATATTTTTGGAGACATTTTTGCAGGTACGAAGTCAAAATTATAACAAAACATCCAGTTGTGATTAGCTATAAAAATTTGTTTATCCTTCTTTTCTAGACATACGATTTATGCTCTTTGCAAGAAATTTCTATGCTCTTAAAAACTAAAAGCTTACTTCTAAATTTCTAGGTTACACATAAATGTAAATAAAGAAAAATATGCTTTTCTCTTTAAGAATTATTTTACGAAACTTTCGTACAAATGCTTTACTGTTTAATCATTCTACGCGACAATTTTAAAATGCAACGAACTGCTATTTGAATGTTTAAACGGGCGCTATTTAACGGTACTGAAAAAAAATTTCAACTCACCAGAAAATGGCGGTTGATGGCTGTCTTTACAACAGTCCTTCTTGCTTAGCTCCAAGAAGAGTGTCTCCTATTACTTCAATCGATGAGAAAGAATCCTTTTCTTAAAGTAATCACATGTTTGTCTCTTTTCTTTACTGACTGCTTCGCGTGTCTTTGCAAGATCATTGCTTTAACCACAAGTATCTGTGTTTGGCCATTTCATGCTCCTTCTTCCGCTCCTTCCTCGATATCCAATCGAACAATTAACAGCTCTCTCCATCCTGTTTCCTGATTTTCGGATCGTATTCAGCGAATAAGGTAAGTTAAAAGTATTTAAGGGACATCGATTGTCTTTAATTGCAACCTCGAGAACAAGAAGATAAATCACCACGAGTTAATCATGAAAGCGTATGAGTTAATTAGGCAGGTGAACTTGTATCCGTAGTTGTAAAACTTCAATTCAGTATCGTACTTAACTTATGAATACAGATTTTAAAAAGGGAGGTTTGGTTTCATTAAACACTGCTGATTTGTTTGTTTATATAATAGTAAAGTAGAGATTACTCAGTGTTAATAAAAAAAGGGAACACAAAAAATAATCTCTGCTATATCTAAGTTTCGAATCTAGAACCTTCTATAGTCTGTTCTTTAAAATATGCAGATCAAGGCAGTTTTCACTCCCCTCCCCCATTTCGATCTTAATTCGTATCGTCAGCACTGCACATAATTTATTTTCTCCACCTCATTTGATATTGTATTTCAAATCAGCCTTCACTCGTACAATTTTCATTAAACGAAACACGTCACACAGAAATGAAATGGAAAATAATTAAGCGATTCGTCCTTTTTTCCGCAGCTATTATTCTTATGGTTACGAATCGCATCTTGGCAGAATGCTTGAATTTCTTATTTTGAAAGTAAGAGACTATAGTTAACATCTGGACGTGCTAATATTTTGCATCATAACATCATGTATAAAGAAATGTAATAACTCCTTACTTGCTTCTGCATTCAAAGGTCGATTGGAAAGAGGAAAGAAACCCAGTCGACCAATTCCGAGTGGTGATGAATTGTCATCCACTACATCTTTAGTCAGAGCGTCTTTTTGAAGAATTCTAATTCTTTTGAGGCCAGCGAACTGAATACCATCATTAACATTCAAACACCTAAAGAAAGGAAATAAAAATAACTTGAAAAAATATTATATTTAAAGCTTACAAATAATATATGAACTAAAATGATAACAATGTATCATCGAGTATAATGGAACAAGATATTGTTACGAGTTTCACATTTATTTGGCTATTTATTTAGAATTGTAATTAAAATTCCTTTTTATTTCCCCATGAAACGCAGACGATTTTTGAAGAGAAAGCCACGTCGAAAAAAAAATAACAATAAAAATAAAAGAGCGCGTGCATTTAATGTTTAATAAATAAATATCTCGTAATTACTGTTACCATCCAAAAAAATCGAGAAAAATCGAGATTGTTCTACTGATAATTAAAAAGCTTATTAAAGCCGAATTGAAACACCTCATCTTAGTTGTTGCAGTTATTGTAGTTGTAGCTGTAAAAAGCGAACTGCTGTTTGTTTACTGTAGCGATTTCACTGTGAGATAGAATTATTTTATCTGTTTAAAACTGAGTTTTCGCTAAACGTTTGAGATATTGTGATATTGTGCGAATATCTCTGAAGAAATATTCAGCATTCAATCCATAACGAACCCGTACGCACGCAACAATATAAATAAGTCGGAAAGGGGCACCAAAAATACAACCGAACCAAAAGTCCTCTGGAGATGTTTGTGGTAGAAAGAATGGTGAGGACTCTCCGACTCCTGGCATATTCTCCCCTTCTCCTTTTGTGTGGAAGCTTATTTACATAGCAAGGTCCAGCGGTACCTTAATATATGCATAGATGTATATACACAGGTGTATACACAGGTGTATATTGTATGTATAGGAATACAAATTTTCTGACCTTGCCTTAACCTGTACCTAGCAAAATAAACAAACGGCCTCTGTTTATCTATAAATGCATACTGGTCTGTCATTATGTACACAAGTGTAGTGACATACGTATACATAAAATGTAGTAGATCTACATGGAAATCACAGTGCAGACGTATAATTACAAAAAAGGGATATAAGTTTGAAAATTAAAAAAAAATTTCTTTAATTTTAAAACATCAATTAAACGGTTCCGAAATCGTGTAAAATATAAACGTTTAAGGGCTGTTCATTCGAGTAATTTCGATATGAAGACAGCTGAAGGTCCAGATATCATTCTTTGAACAAAATGAAAAAGTTTAATAAAACAATAAAAAATATTTAAAATGCACTACCGACATTGTTAATGCAAAACCAAGAAGGGTTGGCCCAACAATTATGCAAATTTTAGGGTGCACACTTGTCACCGAGTTTGCAGATATTTTTGAACATGAAGAATCGTAACTGAATCTGAAGGAAAGCGTTTTGTAATATTTAAAAATAGGCAAACAAAGCAGGCTTGGTTTGAACTACAATGTTTTTTTTTAAATTCAGAGTCAAATCAAACCAGTTTTGCTTTATTTTAAATTCTACGATGGCCTATTTGATCTCCTGTTAACTTGTAGAGACATTAGGTATTTTTTTTGGAACAAGAGAGATGAAAAATATGCAATGCCTTCGCCGGGGATCGAACCACGGACCTCTGAAATACCGGCTCAGTGTGCTGACCATTACACCACGAAGGCACGCTAAGAATGTGGGAGATATACCTTATATACTCCCCTTTTTAAAGGGCGAATAGGGTTTTAGGGGACCTACTCGCCAAATCCTGGGTGTGGAGAATCATCATCCACAACCCTTTTAGTTCGGGCGCCAGTGTAGAGACATTAGGTTTTTTTTTATGGAAGCAGGAACGATGAAAAATATGCACTGCCTTCGCCGGGGATCGAACCGCGGACCTCTGAAATACCGGCTCAGTGTGCTGACCATTACACCACGAAGGCACGCTAAAAATGTGGGAGATATACTTTATAAACTTTTCTATATTTTTTCATTTTAATTGTTATCGATTATGGCGCTTAGTTATGTTTTAAGATGATTCAATCTTCTTCAAAGTACCGCTGAATATTATGTATTTTTCAGAAAACCAAAGCTCGAAAATATCAAATATGATGATGTGTATTACAGATTTACTACAAATTGGTTTGCAATAATTACATTAATGAAGTTTTAAAGTGAAATATCGAAACACTACACTGACTGAAAACTTTTCAAAAGAAATATTTAATATATATATATTTATTGTCCCTATCTGCAGAAGTTTCTTAAATCCATCCGCAACGTAGTTTTGAAATCAATTTCGAAGATGTTACATAGCTTGAAATGTTTTCGAAGAAAATATTTAAATAGTATCTCTACCTGCAGAAGATCTTCAAATCGAGACAAAATTCAGAAATTCCAATCGTACAACTCCAGCAAAGTGATTAGGAGAACACATTTTGGGCTAATATCCCGATTCCCTTTTCATGGTTACGCACCATCAAGTCCCCAGTAGACAGCTTACTTCTTTTATTCAATCCGACGGGGCACATTTCTGGAATCACATATACAGAAATCACACACGACGTACGGAGACAGGGAGCATAACACGAGCCCACGTGCGTCACATGGTAGACAATTTTCCTCAAACGACTCCTGATATCCGATGGACATCCTCACGATGTCACGTTTCTGCTCTGATCCCATCAACAGGGAGCTAAAAGTTGCTGCCGTAACCTAATAATTCAACGTCATGGTCAGAGTAAGAAGCAAAAGAAAAAAATGGTGGTAGTAGAAAGGAGAAAAAAGAAATATCGCTTCTCTCTAAAGAACAAAAGCAAGATGTCTTTAATATTTGATGCGGGAAGTGTCTCCAAAGTTTGGCAGAAAGCCAGGATGGTCGGTATGGTGTTCCATTCTGATTTTCTGGTGATAAAATTTACGTTAGCCGGAACATTGAAGACTTGTTCTTGAGTGTTTTGGCCCGAGATTGCTTTATTTATCTACTTATTTTATCTTGTTTTTGACTGACATTGTAGTAAAATTTAGAAAACATAAGTTTATGAAATATAAGTTAAGAAAGTTTATAAAATTTATTTTGAAGTACGCTGACACTTTAATCACTAATCTAATCAATTTTCTAATCAGTTAAATTAATTCTTTAACATTTTTTTCATAAATTATTATTTTAGACTATTTTCTTTTCTGTTAGAATATCTGACTACATTCTAATCGTTAATATTGATTTTTAAACTTCTCAAAAACTTCTTATTACTATATTTAAAAGCTTGTATTTTTAGCTTTCCAAAACTACTTCTGTTTTACCTCTCCGGTAATTAGAAGCAGAGATATGACTGGCCTTGTCTAAATCGTTAATCAGAAGTTGTTGGTAAAAGAGGTTTAAATGTGATGTTTAACATGACACAGATTATTCTTAATACCTTTAAGCTGAGAATGTTTCACTTGAAAACCGTTTGCTGTGTTCAGAGATGATTTCAAAACTTTTAACTATTAAGTGCACGGGAATAAGATTAGTTTCGCAATTTCACTTTCACATTTGGCACATTTTCGTTTCATTATGTTTACATTATATTAAACCTATAGTTTAAAAAGCATGAATGTTTTTCAACTTTTCTCTTACAAAAATAACTATAATTAAAAATATTATTACAACAAATTTATAAAACGTTCTAGAAATATTCTATACAATCATAAAAGTGGAACAACAAACTGTGTCAGGCTTAGATTTTTAGCATAGAAACTCTATCGTTTTCAAGGAAGAACAAAGCCCCTCTTCATCAGGAATAAAGAAATCTGCAATTCAAAAACCACGTTACAAACTTATTTATATCCTAAGGAAGTCCAGAGAATATAAATCTCTTTAGAGTACTTCCTTAGGGTATAACTATGTTCGTAACGTGTTTTTTCAGTTGGAGATTTCTCTGCTTCTGATGAAAAGGGACTTCGTTCGCCTTCGAAACCGATAGAGTTTCTATGCTAAAAAATCTATTCCTAACGCAGATTGTTGCTTCCCTTTTATGGTTTCTTTGAGGCGTGTTTATCTTCTGTCTTGATTCTGTACAATATTGTGAATTAAATGATATAAACGCTTAGACACTGCGAAAAAAAAAAAAGATATTTCTGTATCTCCCGTTTTACTGGGCCGACTGACGAAATTCAAACTGCGTTTCTCATATCTCGAAAGAGCAACTTAGGATATGTATTAGATTTATATATAGCATTGTTCAAATACTGGTGTTTTGACACAAAATCGGATTTTTCTGAAATAGCATGCCAATTCTTTTCCATATTTCGATTCTACGACTCAATTAATGCCAAACTGCCAAGCATTATAAAAATCGCATGAGTAGTTTTTAAAAAAATAGCTCTCAAAATTAGCTCCTCAATGTTAATTGAATTTGGTATATATTTATTAAGCTTTCTTTTGTTATTAAAATTAATTTGATTCTTCCTTTTACATTTCGATATCTAGGTTCGTTCCAAATAAAATGCGCCCATTTTTAATTATTTATTTTTTAAATTCGTATTTTAAAATAATTTTTATAAATTTTTCGATAGAAATTCTGAATTATAATCTACAAAATTTTTACCATCATCTTAAAGTAAATGCATTTCTAAGTAGACCTGCAAAAAATGAGAGTTTTTCATTCAATATTTCCGAAGATATACGTGAATTCATATATTGGCTCATTTAGAAATTTGACATATTTGTTGAAAGCTGTAATAAGGCCAAATGTGTTTTACGCACTTTGTTAAAATTGTTTGAAAGTACGAACGATGCGACTTACTGTCCGCTTATGTACAATATAAAACGGGAAGGTAAAATAGGTTGCCATATTTTAGGAAGTTCGCCAAGTGAATTATTCTTGCACAAACTGAAAAACAAATGTGCCAAGATAAATTTTTATATTTCTCCTTGCATTTGGCACCAAATTTTACAGAATTTAATTTTTAGGAATAATTGAAGTCGTAGAATCGAAATATGAAAAAAAAAACTGGCATAACATTTTAAAAAAAGTCCGATTTTGTGTCAAAATACCTATGTTGGAACAATGCTATATATAAATCTAATAAATATCCTAAACTGCGTTTTCGAGACATGAAAAACGCAATTTGTATTACTGGCCCAGTATTACTGGAGGTATAGAACTGCCCCACTTTTTTTTCTTGCGCAGAGTACATATTTGAAAATTTTGCAGACAATTGCTGAAATTAAAAGAGAGAAATTTCTCGAAAAATAATGCGAGCAAAAGCTCAGAAAGTTACATTTAATAGACATTTTACGCTGTCATTTATACTTTGGTCCATTTAAATTCTTATACCTTAATAAATGTAAGTGAAAAAAATAAAAGTAAAATATTGATCAACGTTTTTGTGGAAGAATAACTGTATCATATTTTTAACCCAGGATCCAAGAAAAAAGAGTCTATTTTGATAATTTGGTTTTCACTTATTTTTGACAAGCATTCTACTAAATGTCGCCAATAATAGATGCATTTGCACTATTTTGCAAAATTTGGGTGTCGAATGTAGTCGGATACTTTAATAAAATGTAATATTTTACTACAATATGTAAACATAACTTCAAACAAATGTCTTCAAACAATTGTCTTCAAACAATTGACTGAACGTCTTTATAATGATTGAAATTTATCAATAAACCTACTGGCATTAGCTTTAAGAATACAATGTAATACACTCACGTTTGTGAAAATTACAACACCATGAAGGACTTACGCTAGTGAGCTGAAATTTTCAGGAAATGCAAAGTAGCGCATGATATGCAAATGATTAGAATTGCAAATCCGTAGCGCATGCGTATGCTGAGCAACGCCCTCTGAACGGCTGATGGATCCGAATAAATAGACGGCTGTAGAAAGGCGTGTATGGTTATCGGTGGTTATCTGCTAGTGGTAAACGTTAACTCAATCTGTACTTATGCCTCGTCGACGAAAGAGAGCGAGATTTGAACAACTTACAGAGTTTGAACGAGGGAGAATCATCGGCCTTCGTGAAGCTGGATTGTCGTATCGTGCAGTAGCCTCTCGTGTGCAGCGTAACAGCAGCACAGTGATGCGCGTTTGGAAGCAGTGGACGGACGAGTGTCGGACAACTCGGAAATCCGGGAGTGGACCCCGAAATGTGACGTCAGCTCGCGATGATAGACACCTGGTCCGCATGGCGCGGACGGACCGTACAGCTTCCTCTAGACAATTGGCAGCACTGTGGTCAATAGCTACAGGTGTTTCATTGTGTGCTTCATCAATTCGTAGACGTCTGCTGCAGTGTGGACTGCGCGCACGGACTCCTTTATACAGGATCCCCCTAACGCACGACCATCGCCGCCTGCGGCTACAATGGGCCAATCAGCATAGAGACTGGCGTGCTGATTGGCAGCATGTCGTGTTTTCTGACGAATCCCGCTTTAATTTGTGGTACCATGATGGCCGCATTCGTGTCAGACGCTATGCCGGTGAACGCCACCTTCCGGAGTGCATTATCGAACGCCACAGTGGACGAACACCCGGAGTTATGGTCTGGGGCGCCATAGCATATCATAGACGATCTCAATTGCTACGAATTGTGGGCAATCTGAACAGCAACCGGTATATCCGTGAAGTTCTACAGCCCGAAGCTGTTCCCTTCCTTCAAAGCTTGCCAGGCGCTGTATTTCAACAGGACAATGCCCGCCCTCATACTGCTCGGATTGTTAAATCCTTCTTTGCAGCGCAGCAGGTACAGCTTCTTCCTTGGCCTGCGTGTTCCCCGGATATGTCGCCAATTGAACATGTGTGGGATGTCATTGGTCGGCGTCTTGCTCGTGATCCTCGTCCTGTTGCGTCTGCAGACGAACTTTGGGTACGCGTACAAACGATATGGAATGCTCTTCCTCAGTCAGACATTCAAACTTTGTTTGACTCCATGCCACGTCGTGTAGCAGCACTTATTGCGGTGCGTGGTGGCCACACAAAATACTGATTCTGATCTCTTGTTCTTGTTTGTTTGCTTTGAACATTTAATCATTTATTTGTACCACTACCACTCAACTGTGTATTAAATTGCATTCAATTATGACGATTCCTTCTTGGTGTTGCAATTTTCACAAACGTGAGTGTATATTCTTTTAATTAAGCAGATCATCATTTTCCTTCTTTCCATTCTATACATAAAAATTGCTGTTATCTTATATCTCTATGTATTATAATAATAACCTCAATAACCCAGAATGAAACAATATGATGATAATATGTTGGTGTGCCTCAATAACCTAAGATTAAGGAGTACCAAAATACACACTGTAGAGACATTAGGTTAATTACAAGCAGGAGAGGTGAAAAATATGCATTACCTTCGCCGGGAATCGAACCACGGACCTCTGAAATACCGGCTCAGTGTGCTGACCATTACACCACGAAGGCACGCTAAGAATGTGGGAGATATACCTTATATACTCCCCTTTTTAAAGGGCGACTAGGGTTTTAGGGGACCTAGTCGCCAAATCCTGGGTGTGGAGAGTCATCATCCACAACCCTTTTAGTTCGGGCGCCACTGTAGAGACATTAGGTATTTTTGAAGCAGGAAACGTGAAAAATATGCAATTCCTTCGCCGGGAATCGAACCACGGACCTCTGAAATACCGGCTCAGTGTGCTGACCATTACACCACGAAGGCACGCTACGAAAGCGGGAGATATACCTTATAACACAACATATATTTTACCTCGGAAACACATTTTTATTTCAATCTTAGAACTGTAGTAGAAATTTTGACAAATATTTAGTGACAATGAGCCTATATAACTCTAGTTAAAATCACTTTCGCGAGTTCAACTCAGAGAGCTTCACAAAAAGGAAGAGTAAAAATCTTGTCACATTGCAAAAATCACTTGTTAAATTTCACGCCTTGCCGAGAGCGAAAAATGTTAGGTTATTTTTTCCATAATTACCATCATTATTGAGAAGTATGAAAAATAAATAATCACAAGATCAAGAAGCACGAGGACTTGTCTGCGGACATGGCAGTGTCGAGTGACCTTAGAAAAAAAATTACCAAACGTGTCCTGCAACCTTCATTCGCGCTTCCGTGGAACAAACCTCAAGGTGAAGCGAGAGGGAACAGAGAGCGTGTGAACTTCAAACCGGTCTATTTATAGTCTCTTTAGCCGACGTACGTTGCCACTGTCGGAATGGAATTCGGAGTGAAAAAAGTGACGGTTTACTATCATAGTATGAAAATTTCAAGGAGCTATAAATTTCTAGCATTTTCAAATACTATGCGATCTAATCTAAAAATTATTTCCATTCTGGTCTATGTTGCTATATATTTTGTTCGCAGAGATATTTCTAATAGTATGGTAGCTATAATCTGTATGAGACTTCCAAGACGAGCCAAACCCAACAAAAGTAGTTCATGGAAAAAGCACATCGAAGCAAACGGTTACCTGTTTCTTCAGCATTACCGGTCACGTGGAAACAGTGGCATTACAGCAACGCGGGACGGTCAATTTCGAATGCTGCAAGACTATTTGTTTGCCAGAGATTATCCGAGAAATTCGAAAAAGCAGAAGAGACGTATCATTCTGCATTATGACAATGCGAGCTCTTACACATCGGTTTAAATAAAGGCATTTTTGACAGGACAAAACATCGAGTGGATAGATCATTCGCCGTACATCCCTGATTTGGTAACTAACGACTTTTTTTATTCTCATACATCAAAAGTAAATTATGTAGTCAGCGATTGCGACACCCAAAGAAGCGGTTGACGCATTCAAAACGCATGTTTTGATGTTACCTCAATCGGAGTAGAAAACGTGCTTTGAAAATTGGTTCAAATGCATGCAAACGTGCATAGATCTTATCAGATAATATTTTGAAAAACAGAGAAACTAATTTCGAACATAAACATTTGTTCTTTCATTATCAGGCCATAAATATCAATAGAAAACCTCGTAGTAGTAAAATATACTTAGCTAAAGCAAATAACAGCAGTTGATAATCGTTCTCCTTAAGAAACTGCTTTCTTCAAATGTAGATAGGAAATCAAGTACAAATTTTGCACCAGGTATGTTGAAGAATACGTTTCCTGTTCTAACTGGTCTTTATTTAGTTCTAAACCAACGCACAATGAGTTTTGTTAACTCCTTACAAGCGAAAAAGCAGTTTCGCTTATGTAAATGCAACAGTGCCACAAAGAATATTATTCTACAAGGAATTTTATTGCTAAGCCTAATTTACATTAAACAGTTAAAAAAAATTATGATTTTGAAATCTTAAACGGTTATTTCAACAAAGAAATAAAATTGTATTTCACGTAGACTTTAGTCAAGGTTTTATTTATTTTAAGGTAGAACAATTACAGCTCCTTCTTCAACAGAAGCAAAGAAATCTCCAACAAAAGTAAACCCACGGTTGTATTTATATCCTAGAGGAGTAAAGCAAACAAGAGGGTTGCGCCATCTGTCGGCAGGTAGGAACCAAAATTGAAAAATTAATTTAACAGTATTTTAAAGCATTAGGAATAATTTGATTATAATTAAAGTCATTAACTAAACAAGGTAAATTTTTGTTAATCTGAAAAGTTTCAGGAAAATCCAATTAGCCAATGTAAGAAGCTTTCTAAATAATTTTTGCAGGTCAAAAGCCAAAAATGTGATTAAATTTTCAACTGTGACTAGCAGTCTAAGTCTAGTGAATTTGCCGTTTTCGGACAGAAGGCTCGTATTCTTTGATGTGAAACATTAAACTCTTTTAGTTTTACCCATATGTATCAAAACACTTAAAAGAAATGTGATAAATTCTCCAAGAATTAAATTCAAAAATGGAATCTGTAAAAATCGAACCATAGATTTCGTTGATAAGAAAAAAAACATTTAATCACAATTTTGACACTGGGTCTGTAAATTTTATCCCAAATACTTCTTTTTCGATTAGATATAGAGTTCGAAAAAATCAAATAAACAAATGTTTTCGAATAACATTTTCTGGCAACTGTTCATTGTTTGAAATCAGAAATATCATCTGCTACTTTTAAATTTATTATTCCTTCAAAATGTTTTATGTAAACGAGCTATGGATTGAAGGATGATTTCCACTTAAGAGAAATATTCCTTTTCCGTATTTCAAAAACGTCATCAGATGTATCGTATTAAAATTTAGAAGTGCAAAATAAGCAATGTTATTAATGGGAAACGGAGAAACCATCAATCATTACTTCTGCATGGAAAGAAGGCTCCAAACGAATATCTGAAAAATGTACGCACTGTTTCCAAATTTAAATCTGTGGTAATAAAAAAATCCGCGAATGCTAAAATTAATTCCGAAATCTCTTAGTAATTCTTTAAAAACAATAAATAAAAAAATAAACTAAGATTTACAACTTAAAAAAGCTCAAAAAACCTAATGCTAACTAGTTTTTGCCAAGGCATGTGGCTCATTGCATAACAATTTGTAGAATCCTTGTAGAGACATTAGGTATTTTTGGAAGCATCAGACATGAAAAATGAGCAACGCCTTCGCCGGGAATCGAACCACGGACCTTTCGGTTACGGGTCAAGCATGCAGACCACTACACCACGAAGGCATAGGAAGCAGGAGGGAGAAATACCTTATATCCTTATTAAAACTATTTAACAGGACACAAATGATAATACACCGTAACCCATCACTCAGAAGTGTTACTTTTGAAACTGATCAGTGCTTTTTAGAATATTAAAAAAATACAGTAGTGGATAAAGCATGGGAAATAAAACAATTTCACTAAGAAGATAAAGTTTGCTGTAGAATTCTTTTGCAACTGGAAATTAAAAAGAAGAAGAGTGAAAAATAAAATGTTAAAATAAAATCAAGGTCTTTTACGTCTGCTATTTAAAAAGGAAATTCAATTTCTTAATCCCAGTGACTTTGAAAAAGAAAACTTCATTAATACAAAATAGTAAGTCCCACTTCGAAACGTACTACTACACCGCTTGAAAAATGTGTTACCTATAGACCTTTGTAACGCATTTTTCCGAAGTCCTTTGACGTTTTCACCTATGGAATATTCTGCGTTTGGATGGAGTCTGGAAATTAGTGGAAGAGGATTAGCAATCAATAGCCCTTTAAATTTTACGAAAAGCTCTTCTGTTACGAAAATCACGATGCAGGCGAGTTCAGTAAAACAGAACACTCAAAATAAGCACTCTTTACATTTTAAACATTAATTAAAAGAGCCCGAAATCGTTCTAAAACTGTGTAAGTGACCTCTGTATTTAAGCTGAAACTTTACTAAAGAAAAAAAACAGATTAGTCAATTTTTTACTTTAAATAGCTGTAAAGTATGGTTGTTAAAATACCAGCATTTGTTTCTGGTTATCTTTTCTAGATTAGATGGAAATTAACTTTTCTTCGGAGGATAGTGTTCTTTACAGAAGTGTGATTTTCTTAATTAAGAAGAAAACATTCATAAAGGAAAGAAATAGCAGCGGGATATGTAGAACATTTTTCCGTTACGTCTGCTTTCTAGCCGTCAGAATATTCTAAAGGGAAAACAAGAAGAATTTAAATTAAAACATTCCCTAGTGGTGGACAAGTAAAGAATTTAAAAAGCGCTGTACTAGAAATAAACAATGTTTTCAGCTATATAAGAATTCTTGAATGTTACTTCTTCTACTTGAACAAAGACTTTCGTAAGTGTTGCCAAAGAAATCGAGAATTTATTGGACGAGAGCGTTTTTCACAAAAATTCTTTGGTTAGCCACGAAGCATTTGGTCTTTAATGTGTTTTTTTCAGAGGGATCATGAAAGAAACTTCTTCTCCAATCACGTTACCTTTACCTAGCTTACTTACTTCAAGTTATCTTTTAACTAGAAATAATGCTTATTGTGCCAAAAAATTAAATGAGCTCAAGAAACAACTTTTTATTTGTGATTTCTTCCATCTATTTTCCAGAATATCAAATTGGAAAATGCGGAGGCGTTTGCAAGATGACAGTCTGGCACATTTTGCTCACGTTTCGCACATATACACGCCAAGCTATTTGCAAATATTATTGTAATTCCCTGATTATGTTTCCACCTCGCATATTTCCCCCTTGCTTTTCAGCGCAAATTTCTGAAACTTTAAAACTTATTTGCATGAATCTCCTTTTCCTTTATTGTACATAGTTTTCCCTTTCTATTTCCCTTACCATTTATTATTTGAAATGTATTTTCTGCAGATTTTTATGAAGCTACCTGGCAAAGATAGGTACGCTCATATTTTAAGAAACTTTCCAAAAAATGTGATTTCACCTTACTTCTATTACTTACGTTCAAGCTCATCGCAGCCTTATCTCTTGTTGATGCGCTGAAGCTCTTTTTTCCCCACCTACTCTTTCGTTCGTCCGTGTCCTAGCTTGAGAATGCTGAGCAAAACTCATTCATGCGAGGTGCCCGTGGAGCTTTACAACGTAATAGAGATGGGAGCGTGTTGTGTCCGGCTCAGTTACTATCAGATATTGTAATTTTAATATTACTATGTCTTTTTATTTGAATATAAGTTTAATTTAAAGAAATATTATTGCAATAGTTACCTTTGGTTTATTGATGAGTACTTATCACTTGTTATCTTCTTACTATAAAAGGTGTTTTTCCGAAGTTAAATTAGTCACAAATGCTTTGCATCTAGATTTTAGGATGATAATGTTAGTTAAAGAAAGGGAAAAAAGCATTTTAAATTTGAGAAATATAGTGAAAAACGGTCAGTGAAAATTTCTACGGAATTTTGTTCCCCCTTGCATGTTCTCGTAACGGTCAGCACATACACCAGGAAGGTGTATCTAATTTACATTTAATAATTTATCTAAAAGATAGTTACATAAGGTAGAAATTTAGAAATAATTTTCACAAAGACGAAAATTGAAATTCATAATTAAAATTTCTTACTTTCTGCCTTTATTGATATTTTTTCAGCTGCTTAATGCGCAAAAATACTAGGCACGTTTATATTTTGTTTTAAAGAAAAATGTCTTATAATTATAGATATATGTGTATATATCTCCACTGTGTTACTCGGCTCAGTGAGCTCAGTTTCTTTATTCTTATATGTTTGTAAATTGTGCATTTTTTTGCTTTAAAAAGGATTAAATTATATTGTTCTTATCTTCCGGTTAAGGTTTTCATGTCTTTAGTTAACCTGCATGTTATAGTTGTAGAATTATCATCAATTTAAAAGCTGATTAAGTGCGGCTAAGTTTCATTTTTTTACTATAACAGCCATATTCGTTTACATTTGAAACTTAGCAGAATAGTGAATTTATTGCCAATCTAGAGAAACTAAACTTCACAACAACAAAGATAACGTCTTCTTTTATTGTTGCCAATTAAATCATGCTTAATTCATTCTGGAATTATCATTCAAGTTATTAAATCATCCCAGATATTGACTCAGCATAGCGTCCACAACAAATTAAGTCAGTTTACGCCTTCAGTGCCTTTTCGTCGAGTGAGACCGAACGTAAACGTTTAGTTTTGTTCTCCGAAAAATCTGCCGAATTGCTTGTTTTTGCGTAGAAACTGTAATTTTAATTGTAAGAATTTTTTTAATTGTATTTGGTATTTTATGTTTTTCTATATCTTTCAATTTTTAATATAGCTATTTTGAGTTTTTAGGTGTTTCTGCCTTGTAACGAAGTGAGAACTGAATTAATTGTATGAGAAATATATCTCTAATGAAGTTCGAGGACATACGTTTAAATGAAAGACAGAGAAAAATGCGTATATTTAATATTCCGTACAAGGAAGTCATGTGGTGTACACATCAGATTTTTAAGTTATATGAACACTTTTTACGTCAATAGTGTGATCAGGAAGGATATACGTTATTTTTGTATGTCTCAGTTTACCGCAAGCTTCTTGCCATGCGAGTGAGCGGTATACTGAAACTGATGTATTATAGGCAAGAACTTTTGTAATCGATGAATTCCTAGTTTTTACAAATGGGTGGATAAAAACATACATTTCTTTACCTGGCTACCTATGTATTTAACGTTAATCGAAGCTTGATATGCTTTGAAGTTCCTTTTACGCTTCAAAAATGTTGAAGTAGAAACTATTTATTTCTTGCATTATTTCACCTTCTTTATCAGTTATTTCACTGAGTATATATATTTGAGAATAAATATTGATATTTTTGCTTAAGGTAAGTGAATATATACATTGGTATATACATTATACATTACAACATATACATTACACACAATATATACATTATACATTATGCATTACAATATATACATTATACATTATACATTATGCATTACAATATATACATTATACATTATGCATTACAATATATACATTATACATCACAATATATACATTAGACATTAGACATTACAATATGTACATTATACAGTATGCATTACAATATGTACATTATACATTTTAATATACATTATACATTACAATACATACATTATGCATTATACACAGTATATACATTATGCATTTTAATATACATTATATACAATATATACATTATACATCACAATATATACATTATACATTAGACATTACAATATGTACATTATACATTATACATTACAATATATACATTATACATTACAATACATACATTATACATTTTAATATACATTATACATTACAATATATAAATTATACATTATACATCACAATATATACATTATACACAATATATACGTTACACGTTATACATTACAATATATACATTATACACAATATATACGTTACACGTTATACATTACAATATATACATTATACATTAGACATTACAATATGTACATTATACAGTATGCATTACAATATATACATTATACATTTCAATTTACATTATACATTACAATACATACATTATGCATTTTAATATACACCATATACAATATATACATTATACACAATATATACACGTTATACATTACAATATATACATTATACATCACAATATATACATTATACATTAGACATTACAATATGTACATTATACATTACAATATATACATTATACATTTTAATATACATTATACATTTTAATATACATTATATACTACAATACATACATTATGCATTATACACAATATATACATTATGCATTATACACAATATATACATTATGCATTTTAATATACATTATATACAATATATACATTATACACAATATATACGTTACACATTATACATTACAATATATCCATTTACATATACATTATACATTACAATATATACATTATGCATTTTAATATATACATTATACACAATATATACATTATACACAATAAATACATTATACATTTACATATACCTTATACATTATACATATACCTTATACATTATACATATTATATATTGAATATATACATTTTAAGGGGTTTCTGCCTCCCTTCCGCCTGCAGCATACTGGAAACGTATTCGACAGCTTTAGGGTACGAGCCCCGGTGAGGGCATTGCAGGTTTTTCACCACTCCCGCATCAAAATGCCTAATTACTCTACATGTGGCGTCCGAACTAAAAAGTGGTGGACGATAATTCGTCATCATCAGGGTTTGACATTTGTGACCACCAATCCCCAGTCTTCCTTTAAAAGGAGGAGTGTATAAGGTATTTTTTCCTGCCTTTACGCATGCCTTCCTGAGATAATTAGAAGCATACTCGAAGCTTATTTCAAGAGGTCCAGAGTTCGAAACCCGGCGAGGATGCTGAATATTTTTCTCGTTTCCAACGTCAAGAAACCTAATGACTCTACACCTTACTTTAAAAAAATATTTAATTTAAGGGCTTTACTTAAAATTTGCTGAGAAGCAGTCACAGAATTAGTTCTTTTCCAGAATAAATACCTTGAGTTACTGTGAACTATGGTATCTTTTATGCTTCGTCAAACAGTGACTTTAGGAAACCAAGAATAAATGAAATAAGCGCGATCAATAGCATACACCGCATAGTAAGCAGCTGGAAATACGTACTTCAACGATTTGTTGTTGTTGTCATGTCCATTATCACATAGAACAATGGTTGCCAGAGCCTACTCCGAAGTGAGGACTTCTATTTTCCACCACCAATTTTGAGAGAAAGCACCCCAGGGGGATCCGGGGGTCTCCCATCCCTCTCCTCTCCCACCAATCCACAAGAGAGGACTTTCGGCTCGCCGCACATTTAGAATGCCGCCATGCCGTAGCTACATTATACATTTACAAACATCCATGTCTCCTCCGGGACTCGAACCGGGCACTTCCGTACCGTAGTAGGCACCCATAACCACTATACCGTCTGGACGAACCCTCAAGGAGTACGCAGATATTAAGGAATTCGTCTTTAGCACAGGAAATATATTCTAAAGTTCTTCACATCTCCGAAATTCGAAATTCAGCTAACCACTAAATCTCACAGATAATTCAGAAGTGAACATTCTAAAACTCCATATATATCTATATATCATAGTATTTGATCTGGTAGCTTCTGGAAAAATAGGTCGTAGGGCTTAGAAAATGTGCTTTCGCAAATCTTCCAAAACGTCGCCAAGTTGGCGATTTTTCACCAAGCGCAAACATCGCGAACTTGGCGGCAAAAAATAATGCCAAAACCAGTCAGAAACGAAATTGTCTATATCCCGCGTTCTAGTTGAGCTATTTGTGATGCTGCAATCCGAATAAAAAGATCTCTAACTTAGTGCAGTAAATAAATGCTTAAATACATGATATGTGGTCACAAATTAGATTAAATACGGTATAAACCGAACACATTTCGAACTAAAATCTATCAATAAATAAATAAACGAATTAAAAATTACAAAACACTATAAGGTATTGCTCCCACCTTCTTAAGATGCCTTCGTGGTGTAGATGTCAGCACACTCCGCGTATTCAAGAGTCCGTGGTTCGAGTCGGGAGAGGGCATTGCTCATTTTTCATATCTTCTGCTTTAAAAAAATACCTAATGTCTCTACAGCAGCGCCTAAACTATAAAAGCTGATGGATGATGATTGACCATCAGCAGGATTTGGCGATTGGGTCCCTTACTCTCCAGTCGCGCTTTAAAAGGGGTAGGACATAGCTTCGCCTTCTCAGCATGTCTTCGTGGTGTAGTGGTCAGCACACTCGGCGCGTACTAGAAAAGTCCGTGAGAATATTTTTCATTTTTCACCTCTCCTGCTTTCGAAAAATACGTAATGTCTCTACAACACTGCAATAATTTAATCGGAAGGGATACACATATTTACAACAGTATCACTCATATTTGTTTGGAATTGTTAATGCAGAAGATTATTTTTTTAGCCCAAAGGGACGTTAGACCGGAAGCGCTATTAGTCTCGGAACGGCATTTTGCATCAAATCACTAAAAGCGTTGAATTACTTTTCAAATTCTTGCCACCGAATGTATGTATATTTCTCGAATTATGAAAAAACAGCGGTACCTAGAAACATCAAATTTTGAATAACATAGATCTCCAACCTAATATGGGAACCTGGAAGTCCAAATTTCGAATTTGCTTTATTATCCGTTTCACATTTTGTAAAACTTTAACGAATTTTTGATTAAAAAACTCAACGATTTTAAAGCGAGCAGTGGCAACACTGTACGAAATCGAAAAATTTTATCCCCAGCGCGAGATTCTGCATTAGGCATTCTAAATATACGCTGTTTTTAAATATTTTTAGGCTAAAAGGAGTTTAGCCCAAATGCTCCCGAAACGTGTAGATGTGTGTAAGTGAAAAAAAGTCTCTTTGGGCGTGATATAAAATCTGAAAGCTTTCAGACCTTTTTTTTTCTTTGTTATACTTTTAATTGAAGGAAAATACATTATACGATTTCTTTAACATAAAAATTAGTTTGTTACTCCCTTCTATAACATGTTTACTCTTTTATTTCAGAATCTACGAAATTAAAACTTAACTTTTTTTCCGGTCAAATGTCTTCCAATTTGCACGTATTTTATAATTTGCACCACAATTGAATTAATTCAATATAACTCTAATTCCATAAAATTTCGAGTATGACGCACATCCTAGAATGTGAATATGCATTCTTCAAGTTTCATCATCTCTATTATTCTATTACTTTATTCAACTTTGCGAAAACTATAATTTTATAGTTATTTAATAAGTTATAGGCAAGCAGTAATTTCGTGCTTCATGGAATTAAAAACCTTTCAAACTCCTTTTCTCGGCAATTCTTTACTTTGGAATTTGGCAACACAAAAGGATGTAAAAAATGAAAGAACGGCAATGTCTTTGCATAATATTCATTACTTAAATGAAAAATTCTCTCGTCTTCTTAGCTTCAAAGCATTAGAAAATGAAAGCAGCGACTATCTAAATTAAAAGAACTCCTCAAGAGAGCTAAACAAATTGAAAGGCAACATAGCATGAGTAAACAGAAGACAAACCACGTAAATAAGCTTGAAAGGCACTACAGAGCAGGCAACAAAATTTGTAAGCACGGTATTGGAATCAAGGATTTATTAGAAGACACGGTAAGAAAATTGTCTTGGAAAGAAATTCGTTGGTTAGCTCGAAGGCTTTCCGCTGTCAATTTTCCCCTTCTTAGGAATGTAAACAAAAAGAAACTTTTCTTTTCTGCTCTGAAATTACACGTATGACTGCGTGGCTTGTATCTTTAATTTAACTTCTGATAACTTTGATGAATGTTGTAATTCACAGTTTCTAGATTTTTCTAGTTTACCAAAATGTAAACGTTGAGAAACTTGTTTTACTTATAAATTAAGATGAATAACATAAAGCAGTTTTATCTAATATATGATAACCTACGTAAAAGGCATTCTGTTTCCTGAGTGCTTAGTTACTGCAGCGTTAAGCTCTTATTTTACACCTCAAATGTTGGTTTCACTTTAACACTAATATCCAACAGAGTTTGGAACTTTTTCTTTACCCCTTGCGTTGTACGCGAAACGCAAAGATTGTCATTTTTGCAACGCTTTCGACAAAGGGATAAAGAAAATCCAAACGATTTGAAATATAAATTTCTGGAACCTGCTTATTACGCTCATGTTTATAAATTAAGGCTAATTCAGAATCACACGGAACTCGAACTGTAAAGTAAAATTTTCACCTGCGCAATTATCGCACACATCTTCAAGAATAATATGCCAATTCCACGAAGCCACCAGATGATGCCGATAGTACGTCACAATGGTGAGAGTTTAAGAGAACTGTCTATAAAAAATTGTAGTAAAGACGTAAAATTGTCCACAAGCGGTCCATAAGCCGCTCAATGCCACAACCGAATAGGTTATAAAGCGGGTGCAGCCCGCAGCCCCCTTAGCCGACAAAGTCGGCCGTATGGTTGAAAAGGAGCAAGCTCTTCCAACACAAAAACGAGGCAGCCAGCAAGCCGGCCGTGTTCATAAATTCAAAAATTTAGTTAACTAAAGAAACTTAATCAGAAAAATGCATCTAATACTATTTAAAGCTCCCGAGTAACGAAAAAGATTAAAATTATGAAACATAATAAACCAAATAATACAGGTATAAATTGTTGCAAGCCAACTTAATCGTACTTTAGCCAACTTTCACATTCATTCCAAATTAACTAAATAAAACAATAAATCTAAAAAATTAAGAAACATAAAATAAAAGACAACACATGATCCATACATACAATACACAAAACACCACAACAAATACAATGGAATAGGTATGACGCAGAGGACGCATGTGGAAAATTTCTCACCTGGTGGAATTATCGGCAGCCTGGAATGTAAGCGCACTCACAGATAGACGTATCCGAGTAACTTAGAATAAGCCCAAAGTGTCATCTTCAGGCTTTGACAAAGATTCCAAAATGATAGAAATGTCACTAGACGTTACAAAACAGGTCACCCATAATTTCTAATGCCGAATGACGACCGGTATTTGGCAGTAACTGCCAAGATAAGCAGACGGAGCATAGCATCACACCTGTCTCATCAGCTATCTTTAGCCATGGTGTGTACAGACGTTTAGGACAGATTGGTCGATATGCTCGCAGGCCTGTCAGATGTGTTCCGCTCACGGCAAAACACTTAGCCTGCGTTAGAGAATATGCTATGTGAGCATCATTACAGTGGGTTTGTGTGATGTTTTCCGGCGAGTCCAGTTTTAGCTTGCAGTCTGATTCACGTCTTACGTTTATATGCAGAACTCCAGGTACCCGCTACCAACAAGACAACAACATTGAACGAAACCGTTACGGTGATTCAGGATTGCTCGTTTGGGGTGGAATTAGACTGGGCTCCAGAACATACCTGCATGATCAGACCGGAGCCACGACAGGCAAAATTTACCGAGATATCATTCTGGAACAACATGTACGTTTGTTTAGGGGTATCATGGGCGTAGAATTTATGTTTTTGTATGACAACGCCGCCCTCACTGAAAAAACCATGTAAAGGAATACCTTCGGTCTGAGGTTATCACTCGCATGGAATGGCCAGCATTCTCACCTGACTTGAATTCGGTACAGTATGTGTGGGAAAAGCTTAGCCGATGAATTCCAGTTCGTGAAGCACCTTCTACATGTGTACCCGAACTTCGGAGAGCATTGCTTCCCGAGTGGAGTAATCTTACCCAAGATCAGCTTCATAATTTGATACTTAGCATGCCTAGGCTTTGTGCAGACTATATTTGATCGTCTGGGAGAAATACAATGTATTAATCATCCTACCAATCAGTTAATGTTAACGTTTTGAAAGGGAGATATTTTTTGTAATTGTTCCCGGGAGCAGAAAGCGTAGTTTTTATAAAATGTATCATACATACACCATCTTTTTTGTACTTCATAGTTTGCTTAATAAATGGACCTTATGAATAATTTACGTTCTTTTGTGTCTGAAACTTTATTTGCCGAAGCTGGCATTATCCTTAGTTTATGTTTATGGACATGAGTGTCGAAACACTCATCTGATGCAGAGTGAAACACTCGTCTGATACAGAGGCTGGTCGCGCATTTTTAGAGGATTTTCATTGTTCTTTTAGAATATTTTTTACCTAAGATTTACCTAATACCTTTTTTTATGTTTCAAATATTCCATTTGATAACCCTTAATCTTCAGTATTTTTACATACGATATTTCCAAGAAATAAAGTCTTTTTTAATATCGAAAGCGGTATTTTATCACAAATCCTCTTGAACAACTTTTCAGAGTCCAAGGACAATTGTAGGTCGACTTTTGGACAATTCGCTTTTTAAAAGTTTAAAATTCCAAATATTCTTGAATTATACCTCAAGAGATTTAGTACGGACATGAGTGAAGGGAATGGCCTTGATATCCGGTTCTTGTTCCACAGTTTCCATGCAATTAACATTAATTTTGACATGCTGCTGTTTGCTTTGTCTTGATGCAGTTCTATTTATTGATGGCACTGTGGGAAAGAGAAGGTATTTCATATTTAAAAACTGGGTATAAAAGATGTTACTGATAATATGTGGAGTAGACCTTAACAGTTTCCTGCATTCTCTTTAATTTTTATTTGCCGGTATATTAAAAAACAGGAACAATTATAAATCCCTTACAAAAACTTCTTTTAGATACTTTGAACCATATTCTAAGATTTTATTCTTCTCTTTGATGATAATAATTGAATCTCTTTTTATTGCCATCATTTAAAGAGACCCAGAGTTCATCTATTGTGAAAACATTCTTCCATTTTTCGTTCGAATAATATTCTCTTACAGATAATTCTACAACGTGTTCTTCTTTCGCCGATACGTGGTGGAGAAAGAGGATGACCATTACATTTTTTTTTGCCTCTTTAATATTCAAAGAAGCATTAATCACCTTGTTTACCGTTGGCACTGGACATTTTAATGATTATTACAAAGTACAGTTAAATAATTATGAAACTGTACTTTGACTTCCCGGATTTTACGTTAACATTCATTTTTTTAACTTTGCAACATTCGAAACATTCCATTATTTCCTTGGATATGTATTTAAAACAATTTTTTTTCCTTGAAGCCAAACTCTGACGTTTTGTTGCTCTTGTTTGAATAATATTATCTATCGTTGCTTTAGATGCCGAAACCTCATAGCTTTTACAGCATTTCTTAAAATCTAGGTTAAGAATAATTTTCTTCCGAGAAGGCAGAAACTACGTCCATTGCTTCTTTGAAAGCGGTAATTTAAAGAAAATATAATTGTGAGGTAGCAGACGGTAATCTACACTTTCAAAAATATAGTTCCAATTAAACAAATTTCCAAGCAGGCGGTTTTTTACTGCCTTGTACGAAGTAAAAATGAAGGAAAAATTATAAAACTGATTTAAAATGGATTCTAAAGAGTTTTTTTCGTGGCGTCTGTACGTATACACGTATGTATGTATGTATCTCGCATAATTCAAAAACGAGTAGCCTCAGAACGCTGTAATTTTGTATATAGGACTGCTATAACATGTAGACGTGAAACTCCTATTTTGGTTACAGTCGACCTCACCAAAGGTGCATAAATATATGTATATATATATCCACTCTGTTACTAGGCTCAGTGAGCTCAATTTCTTTATTCTTATATGTTTGTAAATTGTGCATTTTTTGCTTTACAACTGATTGAATTATGTTGTTCTTACATTCCGGTTAAGGTTTTTATACCTTTAGGTAACTTAGATGTTATAGTTGTAGAATTATCAACAATTTAAAAGTTGTTTAAATGCGGCTAAGTCTATTTTTTTACCATACCTGCCATATTTGTTTACATTTGTAACTTAGCAGAATAGTGGATTTCTTGGCAATCTAGAGAAACTAAGCTTCGCAACAGCAAAGATAACGTCTTCTTTTATTATTGCGAATTAAGCCGTGCTTAATTCAGTGTGAAATTTATAGAAGGAAATAAGTGTTTGAGATTTACTTTGTAATTTTTAATATCTTTTGAGTTTTTATGTAATTTTCCTTGTCGCGAAGTGAGAACAGAATTAATTGAATGAGAAATAGTGAATCATCTGTGAAAAAGATTTTTTTTTAGTTTCTTTTATATATCGTTTTAGATTTATTATAATATTTCAATAAAAAATTTCGCAACGATTAGATATTTACTCAGATGATATAAATAATTTTTGTGCTTTCTGATGAGTTATAAAATGAATGAGATGTAACGCTGTTAAGTGAACCTAGAGCCAGAGAGTGTGGCTATGGTAAATAAATATATTGAATTTTAAAGAGTGCATTTATTCTATTGTGGTTTATGCGCGATCGACGAAGTAGGTTTAATTCAATCCAATAAGTTTAAATGAAATGCAAAATGCGTATAATTTAATATTTTGTACAAGGAAGTCATGTGGTGTACGCATCAGGTTTTTTTCATAGCAAAGCAAAATCCTCTAAGAAATGAACGAACAGCGTTTGTACTTTTAAATTTATTATCCTTTCGAAATGTCGGATGTAAATAAATTGTGAATGAAGGGATATGGTTTGCGCTTTTTGAACAGAAGTAAATCCTAATCTTAATTTTCATAATTCAAAGACATTGTGAAATGCATGGTATCAAAATTTCGAAGTGCAAAATAAGAAACATTATTGATCGGAAAGGAAAAAACCGCTCACTCATTACATCTACATTGAAAGAAAATTGCAAATGAATACGCGAAAATGGTACGTACTGTTTCCAGTGTTTATAAATTTATAAATGGTTGGTGTAAAATCTTTGAAAATTAGAGGGAGGATATAGCTATACACTTTAAAGAAATTAAAAGGTGTACAAATGTAGTGCAAAAATGTTACATGACTAATACAGGCGCGTAAAGGATTTCAGAAAATTGACAAAAATTATTCGTCGCTGTTCCACCAATGATTTTTAAAATAACTAAGATAAGAAGAACCTTTAAAAGACAAAATGAAACGAAACATGAAGCCACAGAGTAGTTATTATGATTATGGTGCAAAACAATTTTTAAAAAATTTTAAATGTAGTTGAAAGATCGATTTTTTTCGTTTTTCTCAAAACGAAGTTTTACAATTTTTAGGTGCATTTTCATAAAATTCTAGTTATCAACCAAATTCTGTTTTACAACAGTACTTATCTAAATAATAATCTATGCAAGCCTGTTTAAGTCTTTCTCAATGAAGAAAACGTAATTATTCAATTGTAGAGATATTAGGTTATTTTGAAGCAGAAGATGTCAAAAATGAGTAATGTCCATGCCGGTACACGAGCCGTAGACCTCCCGAATACGCGCCGAGTGGGCTGACCATTACACCACGCAGGCTTGCTAAGAAGGTGGGAGAAATACTTTATGTATTTCCCTTTTAAACGGCGATTTGGGTTTAGGGGACGCAGTAGCCAAATCCCGGTGGCGAAGTATCATCATCCACCACCTTTTTTTAGTTCGGGCGCCACTGAAAAGTCATTAGGATTTTTTTTGAAGCAGGAGTCATGAAACATTGTCAGGACTTAGTGTTCGGTGCATATTCTTGGCAAACATCTTCGTGAAACGTGAAGTCCTGATCTTGAACAGGGAGCTGAATGCAGCTATGTTCTGTGGTAGAATACTGTGAATAAGTGGTAGAAGAACTACACTTCAGAGGGATTTAAAATCCTCTTTTATTAAACCACAATTATTTACAGCCACTTCCCAACTCGGGAGGGATACAGAAAATAACGACCGCAGTTGGGTCTTAAACTGAAGAATCAACTAATTTAAACTAAAACTAATTAGAAATTAAGTAATCGTTGCTCACAGAGCTATAACGCGAGGTTTGCCTCTAAACTAAACGGTGCGTAGCAAGATTTAACTAATACTGACGCACTTAGAATTACATCAATAAGTAATAGCGTAACAGCGCTACGGCTTAGAATTTAAATACTAGCTGGTCAGGCGAACGTCGAATTGAGTAACAGTGGTCTGAGACTAAAAGCTCTCTCACACTGAAAGGTTCTTACCTACCGTTTAAATAGAACTTGGCACCACTTCAAATTAGCATAAAGCTGAAACGCGCGCTTATTCTAACGGGAAGTTGAAATAAGAACAGATACAAAAGGTTAAATTAAAATAAAACTTTGTTAGTTTAACTAAAACCTTACAACATGAGCAACGCCCTCGCCAGGACTCTAAGCTTTGACCTCTCGATACGCGCCAAGTGTGCTACCATTAGATCGCGAAGGTATGCTAGAAGGCGGAAGAAATGCCTTATACAGTCACTGATTTTGTTACATTTTTTATGAATTTGAATTATTTTGAGTTAAAAATGTTTGAAAAACTTTTAGCTGTAAATGTTCGAGTAAAAAATATATTCACTTAAATTTATGGAAGAATTTGTAATTATCAATGAAAATTTGAAGAGATTATACGGATAAGAAAATAATTTATGTTTACCTAGGTTAAACATACATCATGTAATCATTTCAGAACTCAAGATTCTTTCGTAAAAATATAACACTGAGCTTAAATAGAAGTTTTTACTTTGATGTAATAACAATAATGTTTAGTTTCTGCGAATACAATATTTTAACTATGCAATGAGATTTAATAGAAAAATAATTGGGCTAATAATAGCAGAAATTTTCATGCTTTTTGTCGTCGAAATTGTTTTACTCACCTTAAACGAGCAATAAATTAAATTAGTTTTTAATCTTACAAATGTGTCGAACTGCAGAATATCCTCCCAAAAAAAGCAGAAACATGTCTGGCGATTTAGACAAAGCCAAAATCTTAATCGATAGCATATATTGACGAGAACAAAGTTTAACCTAAATTTATAACCTGGCTTATTGATTTAGTTTCTGTTTTTGCTACTTATTCATCCTTTCATTCAGCTAACTAACATAATGCCTGGAAGTTGCAGAATATAATGAATAACTAGCGAGTTGCGGCCAAAGTAGAATTTATAAGCTCTATTTACACCTGAAAAGAAAATGCATAAAAACTTTTCAGTATGAATGAAATCATTCTTTTGAAACAACAACCAATTCATAAATAATTATTTTTGTTGCCAAAGCAGGAAACAAAACCTTTGACATTTCAGGTCAATACGTATAAATATGACGTCATGATTTGAATTTTATTTAATATAACTACTTTTTCTCAATATCAATAAAAATATTAACGTGGCAATAAGAAAATGCGTCAATTTTCCGATTATGAAACAAAAAATAGTTGTAGAGTGATTAGGATTTATTTGGAAGCAGGAGAGATGAAACGTGAGCAATGCCGACGCTGGGACTCGAACCACGGACTTCTTAAATACGCCCCAAGCGTGCTGACCACTACATCACGAAGGCATGCTAAGAAAGTGGGAGAATAATGCTGCAAAAAAAAATTTACAAAAAATTTGAAAGCTTTCAGATTTTATATTGCGCCCCAAAGTGGCCTTTTTTTTAACTTTTTGTGTGCTACTTTCATTTAATAAATATCATGTTCTTCACACTTAAACCATAACATTCAACTCAGCAGCAATGTCATAAAATATTTAAAAGAGCATATCTTTAGAATTTCTGATAGACAGTCTCGCGAGCTGGAAATAAAAATGCTTTTTTTCCTCGTACACTGTTGCTATTGCTCGCTTTGAAACCGTTCAGTTTCGTAATCACAAATTTATAAATGCTTTACAAAATATGAAATGGATGATAAAACAAATTCCAAATTTGGGCTTTCTGATGTCCATATTCGGGTGGAGACGTATGTTATTTAAAATTTGATGGCTCTAGGTTCCATTGTTTTACCACAGTGAGAGAAACACACATACATTTATGCAAAGTCTTCATTATTTAATCTCTTTAAATATAATACAGGGCATTAACATTTCGTGGCAGCATTTTCAAAAGTGATTCGCCGTTTATAGTGAATCTATGCAAATGGCTAAAACAAAATTAATAGACCTTCTGAGCTAATGCTCCTTTTGCCTAACAATAGCTGTTTATTTAAAATGGCGACATTAACGAATGATTTTTCGACGTGCAACGACGCATGTATTTTCAACGTCAGAATATGACCTTATATAAAAATAATATATTTAGTGTTTGGCAATGTCATTTTTATTTCATATTTTGGTCCGACAATGTACCTGTCACTTCTGAGTCAAAGATCTAGTACTCTCCAAATGGCCATGGCCAGATTCAGAAGTGGGCATCTTCGATGCATGAAATTCAAAGAGGGAGAAAAGACCTCCCCTCCGTGTGCCTTTTCCCTCCCTGCCTCTCCCGCTCACCTATTGGATTGTATAGGTGTCTCCCTGAGACAGCTGTGGGCTGAGCCAGACGACGTCAGTGATTTTCTTGTGCGGCAAGGTCTCTTGGACTTTGCGTAGGCTTTACTGCCTCAAGGGGATTAGAAACAACAACAAAATTTCATATTTTGTAAAACGTATTTTATTACCATTTGAAAGCCATCACTTTTCGAAATAAAGGAGATTTATATCCCCAGCGAGCGACGCTGTTGCCACTCGGAAAAATAAGTGTGAAAATTAGCGTTTTCAGAGTTTTTAATTAATATCTCTGCTGATTACAATTGTAGGAAGATGAAAATAATTCAAATGGTTTCCCAGAATTTTTTTAATTTCGGAGGTACCTCTCTGGAAATTCAACACCCAGCCTTTCCAGAAGAGATTATTTCACAAATAAATAGACAGACAGGCACTTATTTTAATACTGTAGAATGTTTAGGTAAACTGAGACACAGAACGGACACTCAATTCGCATCAAAACAATATTTTTTTTAATATTTTAATATACCATGAAAAGATATATTGAAATGGTTAATTAAAAGCTTTTGTTTGTATTATTTTATTTTAAAAAAATATTTGCGGACACCTTTCATATGTTAATTAATGTTTCCAAATTACATGTTAAGCTTTACGACTTCGAAATGAAAGACATTCTCTGAAAAAGCAATATCGATTGAAATTTGTTTACAAGATACTTTGCATTTCAGCATACTTTTCCAAAGTGAACAAAAACTTTTAGCTTCCATTATAATTTATTCAGAATTTCTTTTGTGTCATTGCAAACGCGGAAGCTCTGTAATAACTTTGCAACTAATGTTACGTTTTATAATAAAGTGATTAATTCTTGAACAAAGAACCTGACTCAATAACATGTACAGAATATCGAAAGATTCCAAATGGATCCAAATCTGAATAAAATTGATGCTTATATCTCAATTTTCAAAAATCAATTTCTATTCATAATCCCTGGAGATATGCAAAAGTCTCTTCTTTTTGTTAACAAAAATTGCTGTCGTTCCTTACAGTCATTAGAGAAGGTACAGAGAAATAAATAAACAAAAAGCAACTGCAGGAACAAAAATACGAATTCCATCTTTACTCCAGCTTCTTTCCTGAAGAATTACTTTCGATTTTCGCATATCGATATTTGAGCAGAGAGGGAATAAGTTCCATATAAATATATTCGTTCGTCTTTCTTGCACAGCTTTCATCGAGGTCTGGTTGTTAGCAGAAAAGGAAAGAAATTTAACATTTCTTAACAAAGAAATCTTAAAAATCAATAGACTAAAAGCAGACGACAAAATGAGGCGATGAAAATAAGATATAGCCTTTTTAAAATGAGGCCTAGTTGCTAGCACAAAAGATGGGAGAATTTCTCTTACCATGAGATACAGAGTCTAGACGATATTCAGAATTTCATGAAGAGGTACGTGGGTGCATTTTTTTACAGATTTACTTTCTGTTTAACGAAAGAATACTTCTTTGCCAGATATTTAACTGAAGCAAAAAAAAGTAATTTTTTAACTCTGAATGGGGCTTCTATTTTCTTATTTTTTGTGCTTAAACGACAGAAGATGAATTTTCCTTTTGAAACATGTGATATTGTGATTAATGAAGGAGTCAAAGCAGCAAGAAGGAGCGTAATATTCAAAAAATGTCTGGACGAGAATCGAAAGTTTAAATTATATTCATCTCCAAAACCTTTAAATTCAGCTGCAGAAGTGCAGAAAAAATAAGTTTCATAATTTAGGACCCAATTCTGAATATGAACTCCTAGGGTACGTACAGGTTTAATTTACATGATCAAACTAAAACAGCCTTAAATTAAGGAGCATGAGGCATGTGCTAGGGAAAAAGCAAGAAATATAAATCCTCTTTTGCCAAGCATTGTTGGTCAGAAAATCGGATTATGATTTTCATGCAGCCAAAATTGTTCATAAATCCTCTTCCGTTGGTTAGTTAGATTATCTAAAGGCATTTCGCACTTATAAAAAAATCTTTCTCTTCTAATTAATGATCCTAATTCCAATCCTTCTTTACCCTCAGCTTAAAGATTCTATTAATTTGATTCTTGTTTGTTGCCTTAGCATCTCCAACAATCACTATTCGGAGTGTTAGTTTAATTGAGACTTTGATACTACGATGGTATACTAGTTTCAGCGCACAAATTTATGTACTATTTCTTGCACAAAATGAGGTTCGAGCAAGAAAATTATGCGTATGGTATCCTAAACGAAGATCCTTAGTTGGAAAAATGCAGGAAAATAAATAAATAAAATAATCCTCATCCCTCGTGAATAAAATGAAGTCTTGTCAGGAAAAGAATTTTTCCTCGCAGTGAACTGAAATTCTATAAACAAGTAGGAATGAAAGCGGCAAATTGGTGATGTATGGTTCATATTTCGGACCTGGAAGAGAGCTGTAAAAGTTCTTCGACCAATCATGAATGTAAGTGGTAGTTTGATTTGATTTCGTTAAGTAGGGCAAAACACTCAAGGGCTGTCTGCATAAGGGGAGAGATACCTTCGTGGAGAGTTTTCTAAGAGAAACTGGCTCGTATACATGTTACACATGGGGAAATTTACGAAAATGGCCATGCAGTCAACTCGTTTGCTTGGAATCGAACCCGGGTCGAAACGACCATTATTCGGTAATTTCATCGCTCCGCCAATGGTGGGCTTTGAAAACAGTTATTAGGTAATGAAAGCGTTAAATTTCGGATTTAGAAGAGAGCTAAAGGAATCAGTCTGTCAGTCAAAATCAGGAAACTACAGTAAATTAATTTGAATAAAGTGGAAATTTTCTTGATTTTAAGGAAGTCAGCCGTGAATCAAAATTTTGAAACCAGAGTTAATTAATTTGAATAAAGGGAAATCTGGCTGATTTTACAGGCCAGGTCTTCGTGAGAAAAATTTAGTAAAGGAAAGCGGAATCTCTGAGGAGGTGGGTAATGTACGGCCTAGGTACAAAAATATCAAGTTTCAGTAGAATTATTTTATATATTTCTACTGTTGCCACACATCAAATTGAAATACAGAATATTTCTAACAGATGCAGCTGCAAATGTCACAAATGTAACAAAACCATACCGATGATAAAGAAATATACTTGTGCATTAATAAATAAGATGAATGCTTCATTTTCGAAAATTAATGAAGAACAACATTTGTGTTAGATTTAAAAATTGATACAGTAATGTAAGTCATATAACATCATATGACAAGAGAATGAAATTATTATTACATTTTTATTTACTGTCATTCCTCCTGAAGAAATTTCATAAACGTGTTCTAGGCAACACAACATATTTAACAGAAAATTCATTAAAATAGTTTAAAGTAATTGTGTCCAGAGGACATACGTTGCTTTCCACCCAAATTGCAACACCAAGAAAGACAAGAGATATCACAACAAAATTTATTTAGTAGACGTCAAGGGTAAACGAAGCAATGGACGTATTGCGGACAGACCACTCTGTTGTAAACGGCGTCGAATAGTACACGCAGACACTGGATGATGCGTTACAGACTGAATGTGCCGTGCTTTGGTACGTGATGTGACTGAGCGATCCGTCACTGCCATGCGCACAATGTTCCTGTCATCACGTGAAGTGGTGCACTGAGGTGGATGCGATCGAACACGTCGGTTAGTCGTACCCTCCTGCATCCAACGGTCACATATCCGCATTACAGTTGTTTGGTTTCGTCCAACACGACTACCGATTTCCCTGAAAGATAATCCACACTCCCGGTAGGTCACTATCCTTCCTCTGTCGAACTCTACTTGATCATACGATGATCTCTGTTTACTACGAGGCATAATGGATCGTTTTTTTGAAAAAAACCACAAGAAAAACACAATTGCCGAACTTGAAATCGTCGAAAATTCCAAGCCTTAAATAGAGCTTTGAAGTGGAGCCATAGGCGCGCGTGATATGCGTCTAGCCTGAAATTTTAATCATTTGCATATCTCACCTCCGCTAATGCATATTGTAAATTTCATGTTATTTGCATGCTTCCTGCAGGGTGTTGCAATTACGGTGGCTAGCAGTGTATTTTAAATATACTCACTTTATTTAGCATCTCGAAATTTCACAGTTCCATAAAATTAAGCTGTTAGCCCAAAGGGCGTTAGCTCAGAAGGTCTATTACTTTCGTTTTGGCATTTTGTGTTGAAACCTTTAAATGTCCGTTTCACTTTTCAAATTGTTGCCACCAAATTTCCGCCAAATATGGATAACTGGAAGCATTAATTTGGAACTTAGAATTTATTTTATTATGGATTTTGTATTCGATTTTATACTTTGTAACTGCATCGATTTTATATTTTGCAATTTAAATCCTATCACAAGAAATATAACAAAACGTTGGAATTTTCCTCACAGATATTAGTACAATATCACAATATCACGCAATATAATCAGTAGATATATTTTAAATTACTGAAATCATTAAAATACAACGCAATGCAAAGGGAAAGCTAGTGCAATCTTACAGCTCACTAAACAACTAGAATTTTGAATAACGTAACTGTTAACGTTATTCAAAATTGGATGGCTCAAGGTACCGTTGTTTTATCACAATGCGAAAAACTTGCATACATTTATACAGAATCTCCATTATTTAGTTTTTTTAAATATAATACAGAGCTCTAATATTTGGTGGCAACAATTTGAAAAGTGAATCAACGCAAAGTGCCAAAACGGAATTAATAGTCCTTCTGGACAAATTGCCCCTTTGGACTAACAAGCACTAAGCGCGAGAATATGTAAAAAAACAAGCACACACATGTCCCTCATGGAGAAAGGTTCTTCCTAATATAAAAATTAGAGATTTATCTAATTTTGAAGAATTAGATAAATCTCTAATTTAAGATTAATTAGATAATCTCTAATCGAGCCAATGTCTCATGTTGAAAAATAATAGGAAAGTTAAAATTCTTAGAAAATGTCGATAGGGAAAACATCGAAGAGTATCTCCATTGCGATTCGAGTGAGTTAGTTTCAGATTTCACAAGAACAGAAGAGGAAAAGAAAGCAAAGAAGCGCCAAAAAAAAATGTAAAATCTGAAAGTTTTTAGATTTTAAATTACGTTCAAAGGGTCTTTTTTTTAACATTTTGTGTGTTACATTTATTTATTAAATATCATGTTCTTCTCACTTAAACCATAAAATTCAGTTCAAGAGCAATATCCCAAAGTAATTGTTAAATGAGCGTATCTTTAGAATTTCCGATACACAGTCTAGCACCGCTGGAGATAAAAATGTTTCTTTCTGTACAACGTTGCCACTGCTCGCTTTGAAATCCTTGAGTTTGTTAATCAAAAACTCGTTAAATTGTTACAATGCATGAAATCGATAATCAAACAAATTCCAAATTCCAAATCAAATTTCAGATGATCATATTCGGTGGAAGAATACGTTATTCAAAATTCGATGACTTTAGATACCGTTATCACAATACAAGAAACATTCGTGCATTCAGACAGATTCTTCATTATTTAGTTTCTTTAAATACAACGCATGGCGACAATATTTGGTGGCAACTGTTTGAAAAGCGAATCGACGCAAAATGCCAAAATGAAATTAAGAACCCTTCTGGGCAAAAAATTAGACTGTGAATATAAATAAATGTTTTATGAAATAGTTGAGAGGCTTATGTTTTATTATATTTTTATTATTATTGTTTTTATTAATATTACAAAATGTTTTTAGAAGTACAATAACAGGTTAGAAATGCGCAGACATTCGATTTCAATTTACGTGATAGCTGCTCTTTGATGTAACAAAACATTTTCATCTCCAGTGCAGAGACTGTATATCCAAATTCTAAAGATATGCTGCTTTTAAATATTTTGGGATTTTATGGAATTTTATGTAGCATAAGCCCAAGAGAATGATATTTAATAAACAAAGTAAACATACAAAACGTTAATAATAAAAAAGGAAAAAAATGTAAAACCACCTTAGTAAGGAAACTGGACATTGCTATGATAAATCGTGGAAAGATATAAAAATGTATGCAAACACTTAACGCTGCGTCGGAAATTCTAAACGTATACTGCTGTATTTCTTTTAAATTTTTTTATAATTTTGCTCTTGAATTGTATATAAGGTGGAGGTGCAAAGAAAGCGATGCTGAATAATAAAGTTAAAAAGACAAAAACAAATTAGTTAATAGGCGTGATTTTAACAACAGACTAGCACACTACGTGCTCAGCGAGTACGTAAAAAACCTTAACAAACCTTTTTTGAGCGACCATTAAAATTTGAAACCTTTCGGATTTTTTAAAAAAGTATTTTTATCGATTTATTTATTTGCAATATTAATAATTGTCTGTCTTACAGAATTAATAACGTTGGGTATCACATTTTGGTCTCTACTGCCTTTAATGTTAGCAAAAAAGGCAATTGAAAGGTCGTTGATTCATTGCGTGTATTGTATGAGAGGCTTAGATTGCTGGTACTAGAGTGCCAAGAGCGTTAATAGTGAATAGCCACATGAAGACGGTCACTGGATATAAATTGGTCTGACAATCTCATATCTGCCAGGGCTTCCATTTCCTGGCAGATGTCACTACTTTAAGCTTTAACCGTCTGCTGGCAGTGCATCTGAGATGTTAGTTACTCTTGTCTTATGCTTAGGGAATCCTCACTTTATAACTCCTGTATCTTCTCAGTTTCCATCTGTCATATCATTTCACCGTAGATGGAAAGAGTACACTCTTCATTTATCTATTGATAAAGAAACTTGTTGAGAAATATGCATACATAGCGTAATTCTACTTCGTGGTACATTAAATTTTATGTTTTATGGTATTTTGTAGTTAATAAAGTTACTCGGACAACACACTCAAATGCTATTTTAATCAGTGGAAAATACCCCGCACAAAATTATGTTAAAAAAAATAATCTGAAAGGTTTCAGATTTTAAATTATTTCCAAAGGGGCGTTTTTTAACTTTTCGTGTGTTACCTTTATTTATTAAATATCATGTTCTTCGCACTTAAACCATAAAATTCAGTTCAACAGCAATATCGCAAAATAATTTTAAAATGAGCATATCTTTAGAAATTCCGATGCACAGTTGTGGTGTTGTAAATGTGACTCCCTAATCCAATGTGATACTAGAAGTATCAAATATAAATTAAGTCTGCACAAATTTAACTAACTTAAAAACTAGTGGTGTACATTGCGTTTACTCTTTAAGATAAGAATAACAAAATGGTTGACTTACCCAATAACCCCCATGCATGAGACTGTAGATACCGTTTAAAGACACATTTATTTTAGCATAAGAAACTTCTCTGGGTTATCAACATATCAATGCAGGTTACAAAACTATTTATGGAGGACTTACAGATGCTGTCTGACAAGCATGTTATTAATCTGAAAACATCGATGACACAATACTTCTTAATCATTACAAAAATGCCTATTTAAGGTGAGGTATATTTTCCGCGATAGAAGAGAGCAATTTTTTTTTTATCTATACCCAATTGTCGAGCACATGGCCGTCACTTCCGAAGATACGGGTTGCGAAGATTAAACACGTTGAACATAAAGCACAAGAGGTATTTTCTTCTGAAGTAGATTCGTCATTTCATCCAGAGTTTTTACCCTTCAATTACGCAGCTTTCATTAAATTAGAACTTGACTACTCCTCCATCTCAGGTAACTTAAGGCGATGGGTCGATGTTTCCAAAATGGGATGGCGTGAGACGTGTGTGGCCTCACACGCTCGATAGAACGACGTTATGCAGAAAAAGAGAAGAGAGCGAGCGCCTGTCCGTCCAGTGTTTTTATACACTGCGGCGCACGTGGTGGCCCACGATTACGATTACAGCGGCGATGACGATACACTGTGCGCAGTGAGAATTCCATATTCTCACAACAGTCTTGCGCGCTGGATACAAAAAGGTTTTTTTCTTCGTAAAGTCTTGCCTTTGCTCGCTTTGAAATCGTTTGTTAATCAAAAATGCTTTACAGTTTTACAAAATATGAAATAGATAATAAAACAAATTCCGAATTTGTGCTTCCAGATGCCCATATTCGGGTGTAAACGTACATTATTCAAAATTGGATGGTTCTAGGTACCGTTGTTTAATCACCTTTGCAGAAATATATATACATTTATGCAGATTCTTCATTATTTAATTTCTTTAAATATAATACAGAGCTGCAATATTTAATGGCAACAGTCTGAAAAGTTATTCAGACCTTTAATATTTCCGAAGCAAAATCACAAAAAGAAAACAATAGTCCTTCAGGGACAAAGCCCCTTTTCACTAATAATTTCGAAATACTAGAGATTTAAATGTAAGGTTTATGCTAACTTTATTAACAGTTATTTTACGTTTTGTCTCTTTCCTATCTTATTCATATTTCAGCTTACAATTTTCTGCCAGAATGTAATTTTAGAAACGCAGTTAATGCAAATGAGAATAAGTACTATTTAAGTCGATACTTCACCGACTTCGAGAGAGAGAGTCTTATTTCCTGACTAGCGGGCGTTTGCCTTTTGGCTACGTCTCTCTTAGCTATTGCTACGCTCGGCCATACCTTAGGCCCTTGCTTGCCTTCGCCGATTTAGTTAATACTTAGGAGCCACCTAGTTAGGTCTCTGATAGCTTCGGCTATACCTTTCAAATAGCTTAGTTAAGCTAGTTTTAGTTTTAATTATTATTATTTTAAGTTCAAGCCCGAGTTGAGGCCTTTGTGTAAAGCTCCAAGTAGGAACTGATTGTAAAGATACTGAAAAATAAAGGGTTGTAAACCCTCCTTAAGTCTTATGTGTTCTGTTCACACACTTATTCTGTTCACACTCGATTATTCGCTTATTAGCGTTCGTGGGGTTCTAGAACTTTAGGATTAAATAGTCAAACCCACACAGTGGGCAATAGCTGTTGGAATTTTGGAGATGATAGCATAAAGATCCATCGATAGTTAAAGTTAGATTGTCAAAGTAGATGCCATTTAAATCAGATTTAGAAAATTATTATAATGTGTCGTATAGAATTAGATAGGGTGTCACAATTTTACACCAGAAAACGCAAGGAGAAAGCAGGTATCTTCGATTTGAGCCATGTTTAATTAGAAGCACGTTACTGGACACGACACAGAAAGGTTGGAGAAGATACAGAATTGATACATGACAGTAAGGAGAAGGGAAATTTTGTACAGTTTTAGCACCAGAAGTGCTATTAATCTCAATCCTTACTTTTTTTCCTTATCACTTTTCAAATAAAAGTATGTAGTCCCCAATTGTCCCAATTTCCATACATTTTTTTAAACAAATAATATAGTGAATACAAAAAAGAAATCTATTTCGACACAAGGAAGCTGTATGCCTCCGAACACCTGTTTTTATTTTTTGAATCTGTACTTTTATTTTTGGTTTTAAAATAATAAATCATGAAACTAAATGAAGAGGCTGAGTCACTTTGTAGAGGCATTAAGTTATTTCGAAGCAGGAGCGATGAAAAATGAGCAATGCCCTCGCCGGGACTCGAACCACGGACCACTCGAACGCACGCCGAGCGTGCTAACCACTACACCACGAAAGCATGCTACGAAGGCGGGAGAAATGCCTTATAACTTAATGACCATGAATTTTTTTATTTTTATAGTAAAGTAAGAAAACAAGCAAAAAACGGCAATATTTACAATAAATTAGAAACATTGTGATAAAACATGTATGATATATTTTTACATTTTGTAAAATGCAAACTCATTCAAATGATGTTTTCAAGGAGATAGACTATTATTTTAAAGCTAGGAAGTTATTTCAAAATTTTAAAAGCTATAACGTGTAATATAATAAAAACATATTTTCTCATTAAAATTCATATTTAACAGGTAATAGCTTTATAAAAGATAATTTATCAATTATAAATAATCTATCCTCTTTTATAAAGTGTTCAAAATATGTATAACGAATTTCATAAGATTGCAAACATAATTTTCAAAGATATTATGTTTCTTGCTAACATTATAACACAAAAAAACGAGATAAACGCATTTAAAGAATTCAGACATTCTATTACATATTTTTAATCCGTTTGTAAACATAAAATTCCCCTGACTTATATCTTGTGCCCTGTTTGTTTCGGAATTTACATTGTTTTTCTTTCTCGCAGCTTTTAAAATTTTTCTCTGCTTTTTAGAGCCAATCAGTGAATGACGTTTTGCATTGTCGATACGGTTAAAACATCAAACTTTTCATAGTTTGTCGTATAGTAACCAATAGCTACACTTAATTTTCTAAAGATATTAAAGCAGCCCCTACAGTCATCACTGAATTGTATGGCGAAATCATATAAATTCAAAGTTTTTAGGCAGAATAATACTTCTTTTGGTACTCTTTGTCAAATGCGACAGTTAAAGTTCTCGTTTGCATTTGTTTTATTGCCAAAATAATAAAACAAACACTGACTTTATATCATAAAAATATTTTTTGTCTTTAAAATACAATTAAATAAAGTTTTAAAACCTCAAAAATGAAGGTAAACAACTCAGACTCACTCACTTCGGTCTTTTAAATTTCTTCGCCGTCAGCAATTTTGATATGAGTTTCGGGGCAAGGTTTCAAATAGATTATCATAACTCAAATTTATATTAAGGTAGAAATAAAATTCAAACAGTTTTGAAAACGCAAGAAATCTCGTTCGTAAGTCTACATCGTACAGAAGAAACCAAAAAGAGTTTTTTGTCTAGAATCTCGGTTTCTGAAGTATACAGCCCTCCCTGTATCAAGAATTCCGAGAGTATGATGTTTTCAAATATTTCGTGACTTTGCTGTTGAGTTTTATTTGGCGTAAGTGCGAAAAAACGCCTTTAATAAATAAATTAAAAAAATAAAAATTTATTAGCAGAAAAAGTTGTTTCAGTCATCATAATAAAAAAAACTGAGCACTAATAGTATCTGACAAAAAACTGAACAAAATCAATGCCAGCACTTAAAAACTGTAACGGGAATTCTAAGCATACGCTAAGTTTAAAGGTTTGAGATTTTGCTGAAGAATTTTATGTGGCGTAAGTGAGAAAATGTTATCTTAAATAATAAATATAAAAACACGAAGAAATTTCTGTGGAATTTCTTGTTGAGAAAATTGAACATTCGTATGATGAACTGAGAAAAGACTAAATAAAAAATAGAAAATATATCGTAACAGAGAAAAACATATCGTATAATTATCGGGAATTCTAAAGACATTCTGCTTTTAAAAATTTTATGAATTTGTAAGGTATTAGTTTAAACTAACAAAGTTTTATTTTAATTTGCCTTTCCTATGTGTTCTTATTTCAACTTCCCGTTGGAATAAGCGCTCGTTTCAGCTTTATGCAATTTGAAGTGGAGCCAAGTTTATATTTAAACGGTAGCGAGGAACTACTCGGTGTGAGAGAGCTTTGAGTCTCAGATCACTGCTGCTCTTCGAAGTTCGCCTGACTAGCTAGTATTTAAATTTTAAGCCTTAGCGTTGTTAATGTATTACTGAGTGAAGTAAATCTAAGTGCGTTAGTATTAGTTAAATCTTGCTACGCACCATTTAGCATAGAGGCCAACCTCGCGTTCATAGCTCTGTGAGCAACGATTACTTAAATTCTATTTAAATTTAGTTCAAATTATTTGATTGTTCAGTTTAGACCCAAATGCGGTCATTATTTTCTGTATCCCTCCCGAGTTGGGAAGTGGCTGTATATAATTGTGGTTTAATAAAAGAGGATTTTAAATCCTTCTTACGTGCAGTTCTTCTACCACTTAACCACAGTTTTCTACCACAGAACATAGCTGCATTCAGCTCCCTGTTCAAGATCAGGACTTAGTTAATTCACGAATATGTTCGCCAAGAATATGCACCGTACACTCAGTCCTGACAAATTTACTGTTGAATTTTATAAGTGCGAAGAAACCGATGCTCACTAATAAAATTAAAATATCTTACGACTTCCTTGTACGGTCTATTAAACTATACGCATTTTTTGTTGCAGTTCATTTTTTCAAATTTTTATTAAAAATATATTTCTCATTCAATTGATTACAAAGAATGTGTAAAGGCTGCAGAGGCAAGTTTGAAAAAGCTCTTAAAAAACGGACTTTTACATGTTTTTCAGAAGTGGACAGAACGTTGGAGTAAATCCATTGCGTGCCGCGGTAGTTATTTTGGAAAAGACCGCGTAAATGATGACGATTAAAGGTATTCTGTATTTTTTATAATTTTAGTCTGATTGAATAGCCCTCGTATGCCACATTTTTGCTTTACCTGAAGCATTCCTTTCATAGTGCCGCATTTTTCTCGTGGTGCAATGAAAAAACGAAAGTTAACAGCCGGACAACGTAAAAGTGTTTTTCAGAATGATATAAATATTTACTTGAATTACCCATTATACCCAGGATATGACAAATTTATAAACACATTATTACTGCTGTGATTTTTAATAATGTATATTTATGTAAATTATTAAAAACCGTAATTAAGTGGTACTCTGGCATATGTCAGCCATCAGGCCCAGATTCATGGACGTATATCAAACTTTTCCATTAAGAAATGAAGAGAACATAATTAAGCCCTTAATTAAGGTGAAATAACATGCTGAACAAATATTAATTTGTTTTTAAAGCCAAACAACGAAAATCAGTGTTATATTTGCAAATTTTCACGGCACTAGTTTCGATCGTTTTTACGGAACTATCATCCTCAGCTGCCAAATAGCAACTGAACGAGATTAAAGGAAAATGGCTGGACAGAAGTTAAGCTACTGGCGCCATCTATTGATGAAACTAAAAACCTAAAACATAATTTCCTTTTAGGCTGCAGATAAAGATGGATTGGAATTAGGATCATTAATTAGAACAGAAAGATTTTTTTGTGCTTGGACACACCGCTAGAAAATCTAATGGCATGGACGTTGACCGATGGATAATGTTTTTTGAATAATGTTGGTTGCAGAAAAATTGAAAGTGTGATTTCCAGATCAACAGCGCTGGGTAACAGAGGATTTCTATGTTTCCTTTCTCCTATCATTTGTCTCATGTTCCTTAAGGTGAAATTTTAAGGCTCTCTTAGTTTGACAAATGTAAATTAAAACCGATTGGCAAGGAATCCCGTAAATACCCCAGGAATTCATATCCGGATGGGGTCCTTAAGTTTGAATCTCGCAATTTTATTAGTAGGAGAACAGACGACGCGAAAGTTAAATTTCTGCAAAGTACGTGCAGTTTTATACCTAATTGATGGAAAGAAAGGAATGACAAAAGAATTCTTAGAATCTTCGGTCTGCCTTTCATGAATAGAAGTCTGCCTTTCAGTGTGTTGATATGAGAATTTTTCAAATACTTGATTAATACTGTTGGTTGGAAAGCCCCTGTCAATAACTATTGCTTTTAAATAATTTAAGTTTTGATCATGATCCAGTTTGGAGGAACAAACCTGAAGTGCACGGAAAACAAAGGAATAAAATGCAGGTAACTTTTATTTAGTCCCCCCGGATGATATGATTTGAAGTTTGGTGGAAGGCAAACAGATGAAGGTTTACGGTAAGCCGTAGTACTGAAGTTGGATGTGTTACGTGTGACTAGAATGTCGAGAAACGAAGATAATTGCAAGTCTCAAGTTCGAAAGTGAACTGAATAGCAGGATCAATGGAATTCATTGTTGAAAGAACTTTATTTAAATCATCTTTATTACCTTCAAACAGGGTAAAAGTATCGTCTACTGGGGAAGAGCATTTAATCTGGCACAATTCGCAATGGGATAAGCGACTGTTTTATGTTGGTTGAAAGCATTTTCGAAAATAAATCTGATCGTAGTTTTTATTTTTGGGAGGTCCGAAAGTGAAGGTTCTTTAGGGATCGGATTATATGGTCCTTCGTTTAAGAGTTTAGTGACACCATCGATGTAAGTATTCTTGTCCATGACGACTATCTGGCCACCTTTGTCGGCTTTTGAAATGATAATGTCCGGGTTATAATGAATTTCGCTCATTGTAGCTCTTTCTCTCGCCATTAGATTTGATTTAACAGGCTTATTGTTGAATTTCACATTATGGGCGATAAGATGCCTAATCATTTCTTTCCGTATATCTGAAACTTTACTGAATTTGAAAGCTTTTTCGATAGGAGCCAAAATCTTTCGAAACGAGGATTTTGAGGTTTGTCAGAGGTTAAAATTATATTTCAGAATTCTCTCTTGTTCTTCTGATGAACTAACACTAGAAATACGTATTGACTATTGGCTTAATATTTACAATGGCAAGAGTTTCCTAACTACTTAAATTGGAAGACTGTAAAAGAAGTTTTTGGAAATTAAAAGCAAGGGCGTTTTTATGACGGTTAACCACCTTCTCAGTTCTAGAACAAGATTTTTGTTCAATGACAGTGAATTCTGGATATGAATTAGCGAGTTCCAGATGAAGCTTACATAGCTCAAATTCAATTTTTGTTAACTGCTGGCGTGTACCTCTTATGATGGAATGAGGAAAAGCAAATTTGCAGTTTAAGAGAATTCTTGAAACATTGGAAGATTTTTGATTAGATTCGATATGAATGACGTTGGGAATCAATTTTTTACATTTACACTACGTTACGTTAGTAAAATATCAAGGTGATTCAGAAAATTCTGTCGTTTCAACCGTAATTTAGAGATTTGAGGAGTAATTTAGATCTAGTTCATTTGCGCTTTGGCAGTTGAGGATGATGGTTCGATAAAAACCATCGAAAGTAGTCTTGTAAAAATTTGAAAAATATACCACTGATTTTTGTAGCTTGACTTCGAAATTAATTAATCCCTTCTTATAGAAGAAGTCCTGCTGTTATTATTATAGCACTGTTCGACACTAAAATGCAGCCAGGAGCCAAGTCCTGGATATGCATGCCAACTTGATACGTTTAAAAAATCCCTTTTCTCACATGTATGATGATCCTAACAATTTTCATCGTTGATTGACTCATCTCATTAACTTCCTTAAAACTCACTGTTAACGAACATACAAAGAGTTTATGCAAAGAAAAAGAGTCGCGTGTATATTCAGAGTTATAACGCGAGTTGTTTACTGAATAGTCGCAACAGGGTACTGACGCTCATGCCTCGGAATAGGTATACAAGTACAGAAGATGCAAAGACTCATCAAACGAGTCGTATTCCATGCAATTACCGTATAATATATAAACATTTTCGCACCCAAATAGGATGTACACCAAGTTGGACGATATTTAAAAGCGGACATATGTAGTGACAACATTGTATTGCTAAGTTGTTAATTTTGTGTATTGTTAAGCATTATGTTGTTGTAATTTGAAAAAGAAAATTAAAACAGAGATACGTAGAAATTACTAAGTTCTGTCTTTGTCAATTTTCAACTGTACATTTGCTCTAATAAATAACATTCTGCTCTAATTTAAAAAGTAAATGAAAAATTAGTCTGTGTAAAGTTGCAAAAATGAGCAGACTTGGCTGTGTCCTTTACTACTTAACTATGTATGTTATATATATATATATATATATATATCTTTATTGACGTCAGGTACCAGTTGCAAATGTAACACCTACTAGAATTGACGTTTTACTAAATGACAGTATACATGATTTACGCATAGATAGCACAAAACATGAATCAAATACAATACGAACAAACCTGATGTGAACTGCACATGACTTCCTTGTACGGCCTATTAAATTATACACTTTTTTCTTGCTGCATTTCATTTAAACTCATTTCCTCGAATTTCATTACAGATACAATTCTCTTTCAATTAATTCAGATCTCACTTCGCAATATGGCAAAATGCATAAAAATTGTAAAATACAAAAAAACACAAGACACCAAAGGTAGTTAAAACAGTTAAAAAACAATTTTTAGAATTAAAATTAGATTTTCTACGCAGAAACAAGCAATTAGGTTAGCGGGCAAGAAGGCAGTTTTTTCGATCCACAAAACGGAAATTTTAATTTTGGTCTCACTCGGCAAAAAGACACTGAAAGTGCAGAAACTGATTTAATTTAGTGAGTTTCAAATGTAAAAAAGTGGCTGCTTCGTAAGGCTTAGTGGCACTTAAACAACTTTTAAATTGTTGATAATTCTACAACTACTGAATGCATATTAACTAAAGGGATAAAACATTTAACCTGAACTTAATTAATACATAACAACATAATTAATACATTGAACAATATAATTCAATCAATCAAAATCGCTAAAACAACCTTGTATTTGGCGTACATTTATTAAAACACTCAATCGATTTCGAGGACAGCTACAGGTCCCTCCTCATCAGGACAACGGAATTTCTAGAAAGGGAAAGCAACCTCAGTAACGGCATTTTATACCCTCGGGTAGTACCATGCGCGAGGAGGCAGCGCCATCTATCGCCAAAAATAATAACCAAGAATTATGTTAATAGAATTTTAAAAGCGTTAGGAAGGCCTGGATTGTGCTTAAAATCATTCACTAAACATGCTAAATCTTTGTGAATATAAAAAGCCTCAAGAAAATCCAATTCACCAACGGAAGAAGCTTTTTGGATAATTTTTGCAGATCCAAAGTCAAAATTATGATTAAATTTCCAACTATGATACGCTATTGAAGACTTGTTAATTTCGCCTTTTCGGACATAAGAATTCGGAGAAATTTCGTTCTCCTGATGAGGAAGGACCTGTAGCTGCCCTCTAACTCTATTGAGTGTTTTAATAAATGTACGCCAAATACAAGGTTGTTTCAGCGATTTTGATTGTCTTATTGACGTGTTTCTCTTCTATTCTAATAATTCAATCACTTTTAAATTAAAAAACGCCCAATTTGTCAACATACAAAAATAAAATTTAAGCTCATCGAGCCGTGTAACACAGTAAGTACATATTTATATATATATATATATAACAATGGCTTTGCTCTACACGAACAGCAACCTGTAATTAACTTTCCGCGATTTCAAGATCTTTCCTCTAGTCCAGTTCTTTCCAGAACTCTCTCGCCTGTTAT
>KK115621.1:561195-608732 GCA_000611955.2 Stegodyphus mimosarum | reverse complement strand
TCCTGCTATGCAAATGCTTTGCTCTGTCTCTTCGTGTTTCCTTTGTTAAAAATATGTATGACGTCGAGTTCTAAATTTATTAATATTACTATTTAAATTATTATCGAATATGCGATCTTCGTGTAAAGAAAAATGAGCTGTCATTTTAATCGAATAAAGATGTGGAGTTCTTAAAGCGAAGTTCGTTTGTCGTCAGTCTGCAGCCTTTCTACTCGCTACGAAAACATGCGAATTCTCGACTGCAAATATCACATATATATATATATATATATATACATATGTGGGGGCTTTTAGTAAGGCCGCTTGCTACTAAAAAAGGGAGGTGCACAACTACGTGTTATAGCAGTCCCACATATAAAATTACAATGTTTTGATGCTGTTAGTTTTTTAATTGTGTGACAGATATACATACGTACGTACAGACGTTACAAAAAGTATCTTCGAAATCCATTTTTGAAGCCACTTTGGGGAAAACTGTTCTTTTTTCTGTCCGTGCTTGCAGATGTAATGCAAAAACATTGTTCAAATGGATTCGAGAACGATCAGAATGGATGTTTTCTTTAAAATAATGACACCCCAAAATTTTTTGAGATTGAAATGCTTCCTTTATTTCGCGCAAGGAAGTAAAAAAGAACATTAAGCTACCTAAACTGTTCTAACAAACAACTGGTAGCTACTCAGCTAATAGTAATTTAATTGGCGTACTCAAACAACGTTTAGGAATTCGGAACAAATCTTTAAATCCAAATCTAAATTTCGCGAAATTCCAAATATTTTCCTAAATATTAATGAAAATTTGAGAAAGTATAGCAGTACCATGCTTTTCCAATACAGGATTAACTATGAAAGTTAAGGTAGAAAGAATTTGCTACCGCTAAATGATAATACTATCGAAATTCAAGCGTGAAAAAAAAATTACTGAGACGTTATATACGGATCTTATGGAAATAACACCCTACGAACGCAATATTGAATTACAGCAGAATTTAATTTACTTCCTCAGTAAACTCGATTTTCACCTGCGCTTTTAATATATAACGCAAAGTGAAGGAGAAAGAAATAAGAGCAATATAATCAAATTTAACGTTTTTAGAAATTAAGATGTAGTTGCAAATTCATTTGAGTCTTCCAAACTCTTCCATGTTCTACAAAATGAAAAAAAAAAGTGGTTTCAAAATTGAATTACTGATTGTTAGTTAAAGCATTTCTTCCTTTTTTTTTTCAAGTAATATTGCGAAAATGTTAACAGAAGCAATTTAGAAACAACAGCCTTCTTCTCAGAACTTGCTGCATTAAAAATTTTTATACCGCTTTTTTACGTTATATTTATCATAGTAGATATGTTTGAGCTATAATCTGTGCACATTAGCAATATGAAATGATAATAGGGTAGGTATATTTTAATCAGTAGATTTCAACATTTATTATTTCATACCTGTACATAACTAAAAATATTACTTTTCAAAAGTCAGTTTGTTTACCTGCCGCAAACCTGTATACACTGGTAAGGAAGTAATATTTTCGGTTTAAAATTTCGTGTATAATGAGTTTTTATTAAATAAACACGAATTAGGGCCTCCACATATTTTTATAATGCCTCTCTCTCTGTGTGTTTACATGTGACGAGTTCAATAATTCTTGGTATCAAATTTGCAGAACCTTCTGTTTGATTTTTAAGATATTTCTCCCACCTCTGTGGTGTAGCATTCAGCACGATCGACGTGTATTCGAGAAGTTCGTGGTTCGAGTCCCAAAGAGGGCATTGCTCATTTTTCACATCTCCTGCTTCCAAATGATCTAATGCCTCTACAGTGGCGCCCGACACAAAACGAAAATGGTGGATAATGATTCTCTAGTACCTGGATTTAGCGATTGAGTACCCTAATCCCCAGTCACCCCTTAAAACTGGAGAGTATGTAAGATAATTCTCCCGCCTTCTTCACATGCCTTTGTGGTGTAGTGGTCAGCACGCTCGACGCGTATTCAAGAGGTCTGTGGTTCGAGTCTCGGCGAGAGCATTCCTCGTTTTTCACATCTCCTGCTTCCAAATAACCTAATGGCTCAACAGATTCATCCTGATTGTACATACTGTGCGGACCACACAGAGGTGAGAAAATCATGTGTGCAGTGACTGCAAGTCACTGCTTCCAAGCTGTTACGATGCATCACATGACACGCTTCTGATACTGCAGACGCAATAATCCGTTCCAGTTGACAATGAAAGAGACATACCTTCACGACTAGTGTCAAGAGATTTTAGCATTCTGCACCGTGTCTGTCGTCAAAGCCTCTCGATTTCGGGAGTGCTGACGAACCAATGATTTTGTTTTTCTGTTATATCGTTCCAGATATAACGAATCAGAGGATGTAAAATACAGCAGAAAAGTTAAGAAGAAGAAGTGGTAAAATCAAGCTGAAGATTTTTTCCATCGGCACAATATGTCAGACTGCTCCCGAACTCTCGACTACAGAGATCTAGAAGTCTGTGGGGTTTTACTATTTAATCCTAAAGTTCTAACTTAGAACCCCACGAAAACTAACAAGCAAATAATCGCTTAAGTGTGTCAACAGAACACGTAAGACTTAACGAGGGCTTATAACCCTTTATTTGTCAGTATATTTACAGTCAGTTCCTACTAGGAACTTTACCCAAAGCCGCCACTCGGGCTTGAACATAAAATAATAATAATTTATACTAAAACTAGCTTAGCTAAGCTGTTTGAAAGGTATAGCCAAAGCTATCAAAATCTAACTAGTTGGCCCCTAAGTATTGATTAAATCGGGGAATCCAAGCAAGGGCCTAAGGTATGGCCGAGCGTAGTAACAACTAAGAGAGACGTAGCCAAAAGGCAAACGCTCGCTGGTCAGGGAATCAGACTCTCTCTCTCGAAGTCGGTGAAGTATCGACTTAAATAGTGCTCCTTCTCATTTGCATTAAACTGCGTTTCTGAAATTACATTCTGGCAGGAAATTGTAAGCTGAAATTAGAATAAGATAGGAAAGATACAAAACTTAAAATAACTGTTAATAAACTTAGGATAAACTTTACAAGTCTCCTGAACTCTCAACTAAAGATAGACCTAGAATGCTCTTGAGCTCTCGACTAGACAGACCTTCGTCAGGAGACTCCTCAACCTACGAGGACTATAATTCATTTCAAGAACTGTCTATGCTATCCATGAATTATATATATATATACACCGGTGTGCAAAAATTAAGGACGAAGTCGAAAAATTAGCATATCAGCTGAACGAAGAGGCAGAGCGGACAGAAAGACCAATCAGGAGATTAAGGAGGTGATGTACTGTAGCACATGCGCAGATATGCAGGTAAACGTAATGGGGGAGTGTAGTATAAAGCATGTTGTCGGTGTAAGATCAGTATTTCTTGCAAAGAGATTGCACGCCGTATAGCAGTTAAAATCACACCGAGTTGCTGCCTCAGCGAGAAATGGCGAATAATCAATCTGTTAGACGACATCTGGATGCTTTTACCCGGGGTCGAATCATTGGGAGGTTGGAGGAAGGCCGCAGTGTGACAAGTGTGGCTGCAGAGTTCGGAATTGCTCACAGCATCGTTTTACGACTTTGGAGACAATTTCAAACTACAGGAACAGCTATCCGGGGGTTTAGTAGTGGTCGTCCACGAGGAACCACACCCGCAGATGACCGGTATTTTGCCTTACAGGCCAGAAGAAACAGGCAGCAGACAGCGGGAGAAATCGCTAGACACACGACACAGGCGACTGGACGACCGATATCGCGTTTTACCGTGGCCAGAAGACTGCACGGTGGTGATCTGTTTGCACGACTCCCTGTACGGTGTGTACCTCTAACGCCTGCCCATCGGAGAAGGCGCTCTCTGTGGTGCCGGGAACACCGGAATTGGAGAAACAATGAATGGGGACGAGTACTCTTTACAGATGAGAGCAGATTTAGTCTGAGTTGCGATTCTAGACACATACACATCTGGACAGAGCGGGGAACACTCAATAACCCCTCCAATATCATCAAAAGGGACTGTTTTGGAAGTCGCGGATGTCTAGTTCGAGCAGACATAATGCTTGGTAGCCGGACCGACCTTCATATCTCCCAAGGAGGTTCGTCACTTGGGACTGATATTGTAACGAGGTTCTTTTCCCTTACATGCGTCTTTTCACAAGGGCTATGGGTCCTCAGTTCCTCTTCATGGATGACAACGCTCCACCTCATGGCACAGTTACTGTCGAAGAGCTGTTGGAGAGTGAAGATATTGGACACATGGATTGGTCGGCAAGGTCTTTGGATCTAAATCCCGTCAAGCATGTACGGAATTTACTAGGGAGACCCGTGGCAGCACGTAACTTATCGCCAGTAACAATTCCGAAACTGCGATTGGTGCTATAAGAGGAACGAGCAGCAGTGTCTCAACAGCTCATTAACAACCACATATCCAGCATGCACAAATGATGTGAAACCTGCCTAGCAGTCAGGGGAGATCATATCCCCTATTAAAGACCGGATGTTTCTTGCTGGACACCCATCACAGGGATGTTTCGGCCTTCAGTCGCAATGCGCTCCATGCTACTTTTTCAATAAAGCTTCTTTTTATCCCTCTGATTTCTCTTTTAGTAAGTGTTGCTTACATTACTCATGTCCTTACGTATTGGGGATCTTACGGTATTAAATGTGTTGATTTGGAAAGCTTTTGTACAAAGTTATATTGAAAAAACCGTCTCGTGCTTAATTTTTGCACACCAGTGTATATTTGAAAAGAACTTCTCGTAACTGCAATAAATATGTTTTGAGTTCAATAATACAGTAACCTCCCAAACCTCACAAATGTTCTAATCGTAGTACAGTGTCAGATGCTCTACCTTTCCGCCACTGAACCCAGTGGTAACCCTCGGACACTCACAATACTATTTTATGCTTAAATTACTTCGGCAGAAATGGTGGTTAGTTTCGGAGGACCCAGTGTGCGCATATTCAGTTCAGTTCAGTTCAGTTAAATTGAAATAAAAATGTTGCTATAACGTTGGTCCGCAGTTACCTATTTTTCAAGACATAGTGAGAATTCGCTATCTCCTCTTCAGTAAGGTCTACATTCTATGCTCCCTAAACAAGTAAGGCTCTACAACACTATGATATAATCTGAAGTTTCTCAAATTTGGGTTTTGAAACTCTATATCATTTCTAACAACATATTAGATTTTAAAAATGTGTAATAAATGGAGAGTGGTACTTTACTTGGAACTCTTCACAGAAAAAAATTCATGAAAAAATATAGAATTAGTGTAGTAAGAATTTGGCAGACAGGTTTGCAAGTTATTTATATTACAAAGCTTGTAATATAAATAACCTTTGTAAGCCTTGTGTAATACTATGTGGTGCACAAGGAATTTAAAATTTTCAATAAAAAAAGTTATTTATATTGCAGACCTGTTCGCCAATGTCTTATAATTAATTTAACCTATCTTACAAAGTCTCTTATAATTAATTTAACACACAATTAACATTAACTGTTTGTTAAATAGCATTAATAATTAGTATAATGAGATAAACACTTCTATATCAATTAATAACATCTATAGATCTGTCACAAGTAGATCTCTTTAATTTCGCCTGCATTGTATCCGTCTGATCAACAGTTCATTTTAAACTTGAAGAATTTTATTTGTTTTAAGAGGCATATTTATCACACTTTGTTTTTACTTTAATTGTATATTTAAGGGAACCAGGTACCTTTTGAATGATTTTTTTCTTTTAAGAAATTTCATCTATTTTAATGGTTTTGTAAGACAAAATGATGTTAAGCTGAAAAAAGGTTTTTTGCCAATAGCTTTCCTAAATTTAAATTTTTTGAAAAAATAATTCACAATTCAAATGTCTTTCTTCTTTTACAATTTTCAAATATTTCCGACTTTTTTAAATTTTATTTATTGTTCTTAATATCGTTAAGGATCGATTTTTCAAATAATGAATTACTTTCTGAGAAATAAATAAAACGCACATTTTTATGTAAACACTTCGAAAAATTATAACAACAACAACAACAACAACATGATCTCAATCTCATTTTTAGTTCCAATAAGTTTTCTTTTCACTCTTTTGCAAAACCTATCCTTGCTTGCGTTAGGTACATAACGTTAAACAAGCAGTAAACATAATAAATAATTTATTCCATACCCACGTAGAGACATTAGGTTATTTCGAAGCAGGAGCCATCAAAAATGAACAACGCTTTCGCCGGGAATCGAACCACGGACCTCTCAGATACGAGTCGAGCGTGCTGACCACTACACCACGAAGGCGAGAGAAATACTTTATAACTGTATAAGTTTTAGGACTTTAAGTAAAAGGATTTATTGAAAAAAATGCAGTTTAAAGAACGTAAGTTGTCTCCATGGTTATTAAATCATTTCCCGTTTCTTAAAAATTTTATTACTGAATTTCAATAATATGCATATGAAATAAAACCTACGATTATTCAATTGGATAATATAAACATAAATTACAAGCTTCTGTTTAAAACCTTATCTGGCCAGAAATATTGCAAAAAAAAATCATAAAATGCAATTAGAATTTTTCTGTACCTGTTTTTGTTTTTAAAACATGTTCAAAACGATTTTAACACACTAATTAATTACAATATATTTTCTAAAACGCTTATATATAGTATTAATAATATTACTTTGTCATATTATTTATGTTTTCAAAAAGCAAAATTTGAAATTTGAAAGAGAATAAAACATTTTATTTAAAACAGCTCAGCAACATATGTGATTTCCTTTCTTCTTTCAGACAACTCTACTAGTATATAAATCACATTTTAAATTAATTTAGGTGTACTTTAATTAATTAAAATGTTACTTTTGTCTCAGCATTATTTCAATAATAACGTAGCCAGGAACGTAATCATTTTCCTTACGCCACCTCTTTCCGTTAGTGTCTTATCACAAATAATTTCAATTTTTGAAGAAGCATAGCAAAATTTACTGATAATAACGCAAAGAAATATTTGCTGAGCTGAATATACACTGGTTATCATAAATTAAGGAAATGTCACTGAAAAAGTTACATGTATACAAAACATGGTAAGGTATCAAATAACATATAGAAGAAATTACCAGACAATTATGATAGTATAGAAATTAGCCCATGTGTAAAATGAACAAATCGAAGGTTTCAGTTTGCCATAGGAAAAATACCTTCAATATGGAATATGATCCCCTCTAGAAGTAATACAGCACATGCAGCGATGTGTGATGCTTCCAGTTATGTGGTTTATCAGTTCCTTAGGAAGCGAGAGCCATTGAGCTTGCAAAGCAGTTGCAAGCGCGGCAAGGGTCTGAGGTCGGGATTGAGAGCAGCTAGACGTCTCTCTAAAGTATCCCACACGCGCTCGATATGATTCAAGACTAAAAATCGAGCTGGCCACTCCATGCTCATAATTGTTTCCTGTTGAAAATAATCATGTACATACGAGCGCTGTGTAGTCTTACGTTGTTGTCCTGTAACAGGAAAGCATTACCTATTGTCCCGGCATATGGGTGAACGTAAGCATCAAAGATGTCATCTCTATAAACCAAAGCATTCACGGCTCCATTTCGAAAGACATGGAGGTCTGTGCGTCCACCCAAAGAGATGCCACCCCAAACACAGATACTGCCTCTTCCGTATGCATCTCTTTCACGGATGTTTGACGGATGATAACGGATTCTTGGTTCTCTCCATATCAAATAACGCCTACTATCGCTTCCTAGCCTAAACCTAAACTCATCCATAAAGAGAACAGCCCTCCATTGATCAGGCGTCCAGTGGACATCTTGTCCTGCCCACTGCAAACGGTCCCTCCTATGGCGTGACGTGAGCGGCACGCAAATGGCTAGTCGCCTCGCATACAGACCACCTTCGTGAAGCCTTCTACGCACAGCTGACGTTGAGACCAACCTTCCGTTGGCTGTAGCAAGGGAGGCTCTAAGAAGAGTCCTGGTAGCAGTTCTATTGCTGCGTGCACATAATGTCAAATATCGGTCATCGGCGCTCATGGTAGCAGTTGGCCGTCTTTAGTTGAACCTCCTAGATGCCGAATCTGTGGTTTGAAATTGCCTTCAAAGTCCATGAACCGGAGAAGGACTCACATTTAGCCATCTGGCCACTTCTGTTTGCCTTTGTCCTATCTCTTGTCTCCCAATGGCTCTCCATCGTAGTTCTGCAGGAAAATTATGCCTGGAGGTCATTGTTACGAACTGACTATCTCAGATTTCTGATGGTACTATCACAGTGAAATATGTGGGCTTGCTGTCAAACATGGACTTTTATGCTCCTCGCAGATGACGTATTCCGAGTGCAGCGCCCATATTGCAGTTTTACGTAACTACTGTTACTTGGTAACATATTCAAATTTTACACGGTTTGGCTTATTTTTGAGGGAGTTATCGCTATTTTTGAGATTTTTTCTTAATTTATGATAACCAGTCTATATAAACTTGCCTGTTTAAAGCTGACATTTTTTTCAACTTCGTTTTTGTATTTAAACTTATCAGTTTGTACGTATAAACAGAGTTTACTGCTAGGTGCAGTCATGTTTGATTAAATTCCTCTTTTACACTGATTTTCAAGAAGTTACTGGAACTATTAAGAAGTAAAAAAAATAAACACTAAGAGGATGTGGCATTTAAGCGGCTGTCAAAATTTCTAAACGTCTTTTTGTACCATTTATTATCGACAGACCATATCAATATTTCACTTTAGTGTACTAAGGGCATTATGGTAGTATTTTAGCAAAAAATTGAAAAATCAGTAATTTCATCGATTTTGAGACACCAAGTCCCTTTAAGGCTTATGAATTTAAACGACCAATCTGAATAAAATTTATATAAAGAAGAACTATTCTGTTTACAAACGTTGATAAATGCTTTAATACAGGCTGGGAAAACTTGAAATTTCAGATCGTCAGTTGCCAGCTTAAGTACTATAATTTCAGAAAAATGGTTTTTAATATTTTTTTTCATTCATTTAAAACTCTTTGTTGTTTGAAAACTAAAATTTATGGGAATTTTTATGCTAGCCACATCAGATATTTTTCATTCTAAGTCAGTCCTTTTATCATTCTAAATTCAGTAAACCCTGCGTTAGTGATGAATTCTGAAAGTCCTGGCTTGACCATAGGATTCCTGAACCACAAAGAAATATACCACTCCCACTTTTCCACTAACTGAAATAGCCTAGAAACGTTTTTTCCACTTTTTAGACTCCAATCTTTCAGAAAACAAAATAGTTTAGAAGTTTTGAATGTCGTTGTGAGGCCGTCACATAAAGGTTAAGATTTCCAATTATTAATTTTATGAAAATAGCCGACAGAATGCATTAGATTATGAAGCGAACAACTAAGAGATTTCATTAGTTTCTGTTGGCAACAGTGTTACTTTTCAACTTTTTTTTTGTTTGTAACTTAAGTAAGCAGTTTCATCAGACAAAACTCATTTCCGTTCAGTTTGTCTGTTGAGCAAGAGGAAGATTAGTTGTTCTTTTCACTGTGGAATTTTTTCATTCGTTGTGATGCATAACTGCTTGGTTAATTGTACTAACTTATAAAATGTTAGAATTTCTCAACTTTTTTGGAGACTGGGTGGAAACGATAGATACAGACGTGTTTCGGAATGCTTTCTAAATTTGTCTTTTCTTAAATATCATATTCGTTAAGTTAAAAAAGTTCGTAGTTTTTTTTATTTATTTATGAAATTTTTTTATCAACATTTCCAAGCATCATTGTTGTCCATTAGTAGCAGACGAAGAAAACATTTGTTTATGCTTTTATTCTCTTCCAAGAATTTACAATATTTTTTTGTGGATATAACCAGAAATTCCATGATGAAGATAGGGTGTTTTCTTTCCTTCCTACTTCACTTATATTATCTTTTACTGTTCATTACTTATCATTTCAACACATTTTTTAACTTTTTTTTGTGCATATAGTTCATTTCTGCATAACGTCCGTAGGGACATTATGGAAGTGAATTACTCCTGGATCAAACTGAAAAAAATGCGCCAACATAGGTTATTGAATTTCTTCGTAAATTTCGCAGCAAATTTTACAGAATTTAATATTTAGACATAACTTGAGTCGTAGGATCGAAATTTGGAAAAAAATTTGGCCTGTCATTTTAGAAAAGGTGGATTTTTTGTCAAAAATCCTATATTAGAACACATATCCTAAGTCGAGCTTTCGAGGCACTTTGAATTTCGTCAATCGGCCCAGTAGAACGAAAGATATATAACTGTCTTCCCCTCACTTTTTTTAAGTCCAAAGGGGCTTTGTTCGTGAAGAACTATTGTTTTCGTTTTGCGATTTTGCGTCGGTTCACTCTGAATGCCCGTTTCACTTTTCAAATTGTTGATGCTAAATACTATCGCCCTTCTGAAATTTCTTTTATTATTGATTTCATATTTTTTAAAACGTTAAAGAATTTTTGTCTAACAAACTCAAAGATTTCGAAGCGAGCAATGGAACGTTGCACAGAAAAAATATTTTTATCTCCAGCGAGTGAGACTGTGTATCGGAAATTCTAAAGATATGCTCAATTTAATATTATTCTGCGATATTGCTCTTGAACTGAATTTTATGGTAGTGTGCGAAGAGCATGATATTTTTTAAATAAAGGTAGCACACAAAATGTTAAGAAAAGACGTAAAATAAAAGCTGAAATATTTCAGATTTTTTTTTGTTTATTACACAATCACATTCAACGTTATGTGACATACCACAAATTCGTTGACTTACTCTGTTGCCAGAAAAATGAAGATTTTCAGTTGTCCTTACCTTTTCCCAGCATTTTACCAACTATAATTTTACATGATGGCATTATCAGATTCTCACCGACTGTGTGACCTTCCTTCTTTTGTGAAATGATTCTCTTTTTGTGAACGATTCTCTTTTGTGAAATGATTCTCTTTTTCTCTTATAAAAAATAACTCCTGATCCTTTTCACGCACTGTGAATGTGTTAAAACCCTGCACTCTGTTTATATTTGAATTTTAGCAGAAGTTTTAAATAATCAACAGTTTTTTTTTCCCATATTAGTGTGATTTGGCTTTTCCCTGGAGGAAGTATTGTTTTCGTTTTGCGATTTTGCGCTTGAAACATGAAAAGTCTGAATCACTTTTCAAACAGTTACCACAAAATACTGCAGCCTGTAATATACTTAAATAAATTAAATAATGAAGAATGTGAATAAACGTTTGTACATTTCTCCAAATGTGATAAAACAACGGTACCTAGAGCCATCCAATTTTGAATAACGTACGTTTCCACCCGAGTATGCGCATCTGGAAGCCCGAATTTGGAATTTGTTTTATTATGTATTTCATATTTTGTAAAACTTTAACGAATTTTTGATGAACAAACACAAACGATTTAAAAAGCGAGCAATGGCAACACTCTAAGGAAAAAAAACTTTATCTAAAGCGCGCGGAACTGTGTGTCAGAAATTCTAAAGATGTACTCATTTTAAAATTATTTTGCAATATTGCTGTTGAATTGAATTTTATTGCTTAACTGCGAAGAACAGCATATTTAATAAATAAAGTTAACCCACAAAACATTAAAAAACGTCGCTTTGGACGTAGTTTAATATCTGAAATCTTTCAGATTTTTTTTTATTTATTTTATTTTATTTTTTTGCTTGCTGTATAATCACAATAAAGTAAAGATGGGTTACATGACTGGCTCCTTCTGTAATCTAAATCGCTAAATCGGCTGCAGACAGCAAAGCCGAGCCTAGGATATCAATATAATTTAAAAATTGTAGCCATAACCCAGTATTTACTTACAGAGCTACTTCAAATACGCAGCATAATTTCGGAATTAACTCTCCTTTTAGGAAGTCTTAAAACTTCCGCTTAAGTACTGTCTCCAACTCATTTAAATTTGCATATGCGTCAATAAATTTATATTCTGGCAGGAAATGGAAATCAGAAGGGAAAAGAATGCTTCTTAAAATAAACAATTGGTTAGAACAAAATAAAGTCTTTACAACTTGGCAAATACGCAATTTGTTGATCTTCAGTATTTCTTGCAAGGAGAGAGAAAGGGACAAATTATTGCCACTTGAATTTAGGAAAGCATGCAAATTTGGAGGGATTTCTTTCATTTTCTTATCGACGTATTCTTGTTATAAAACATTCAAGACTTAGATTCTTAAATTTTACCCTTTCGCAGAAATGATTTGTTGATTCTGTAAAAGAACGTTTCTGAAGCTGCGCTTGTACTTTCATGATTTATTGTCAGAAATGTTTGTTTACATATTTGCTGCATGTTTTTTTAAGTCATGTGCAAGCGTTTCATCTGGTTTTTGTTGATCACATAGTGAATTTTTTTTTATTTTTATCGTAACTTCTAAGAGATTTTATGGCTATAAAGATTCCGATACGTAGGATTTTGCGATTATTTCGTAATGTTCGTGATTTGCTCTAAATATGTAGCAACATTTATCTGAAGCTTCACTGTACATTCTAACTTATTACTATTTACCTCGCAAACAGCAGTGTTTTGATTTGTCTCTTTTTTTGCTGATTTGGCATTAAATTGTGCTACTTTTGTTTGCTGCTGTGTTAAAAAAATGTATAAAAACTTACCCCCCCCCAGTTGTATGATACTATGTTTCTTTGTTGGTGCTACGTCTCATGATCGAAGTAAGCATATTGCTTTGTATGTCATGTTTGGAAACCACGTTTTCCCTTTCCCGTTTTAGCGTAAAGTTAGCTTTCTACTAGATCTTAAAATTTTATCAAATTTGACAGCCATGCTTTTTTTCATTTAGCTTTACCGGCGCTTTTAATTAGAGCAAGCACATGTAACGAATTTTAAAAGCCCCACACTTCTTCAGGGTCCCACACTTCGTAGTAGCTTCGTTTTTTACTTCTTTGTACAAAGTAAAGGAAGTATTGTAATCAAGAAAAATTCCGTGTACCATATTTCAGCGAAAATATCCATTTTGACCGCTATCGAATGCATTTTAAAGATGTTTTTCAGTGACATCCGTACGTTAGGGCAGAATAAAGGTCTCTTTTCCCCGAAACGAATTATAAAACTAACTTAAGATGGAATCAGAAGAGATTTTCTTGTGACGTCTGTACGTAGGCACATACGTATCTATATCTACGTCTGTACGTAGATCTGTACGCATCAATCTCGCATAACTGAAAAACGAGTAGCTTCAGAAGGTTGAAATTTTGCATATAGGACTGCTATAACATTTATTAGTGCACCTCACATTTTGGTTGAAAACGGCTTCACCAAAAATATATAAATATATATATATTCACTCATTTACTTGGCTCCGTGAGCTCAGTTTTTTTATTCTTATATGTTGGTAAATTGTGAATTTTTTATTTTAAAAATGATTGAATTATGACCTTCTTATGTTTCGGTTAAGGGTTTTATGCCTTCAGTAAACCTGCATGCAGTATTCAGAGAGTTGTAAGGTTTATCCTAAGTTTTTAACAGTTATCTTGCGTTAAAACTATTCCTATCCTTTCTTTTTCCAGGTTACAATTTCCCACCAGAATGTGTTTTCAGAATCGCGTTTAATGCAAATGAGTAAGAGTAGTATTTAAGTCGAAGTTTCACTGACTTCGTTAGAGAGCCAGAGTTTCTGACTAGCTCGCGTTTGCCTTTGGGCTACGTCTGTCCCTAAGCTATTACTACGCTCTGCCGTACTTCAAGCCTTTGATAGCTTCGCCTACTTAATTGGGATTTAGGGTCAACTACTTAAAATCCTGATAGCTTCGGCTATATCTTTTTAGCTAAGCATTAGTTAGGCTCCAATTCTTATTACTTCGCGTTCAAGCCCAAGTGAAAGCTGTGGTGTACGCTCTGAGATAGGAACCAACTACGTTCAACCTTATTTTGAGAAATAAAGGCTACTTAAGCCTTCTTGAGTCTTACGTCTCTGTTCACACACTCAAGCGATTATTCGATTATCGGTGTAAGAATTACCCAACATTTTACTGTTAAATAAAACGGTGGGACACCACAGAGTTTACAACAATTTAAAAGTTGTTTAAGTACTGTTAAGCCTAATTTTGTTTTCCATAGCAGTCACATATGTTTACATTTGAAACTTATCCGAATAGTGAATTAATTCTTTCTGCACCTTTAGTGTCTTTTTGCGGAGTTGGCCAAAAAGAAACATTTTGTTTTTTGCACCGAAAAATCTACTTTCTGCTCTGCTGGTCGAATTGCTTGTTTGTGCGTAGAAACTCTAATGTTAATTGGAGAAAATGGTTTTTTTTAATTTTAAATTATATTCGGCCTTTTATATTTTTCTACATCATTAAATTTTTAATGAAAATATCTTGGGATTTTATGCATTTTTGCCTTGCCGTGAAGTGAGAAGTGAATTAATTGAATGAGAAATATATCTTTAAGGAAATTCGAGGAAATAAGTTTAAATGAAATGCGGGAAAAAATGCGTATAATTTAATATTCCGTACAAGGAAGTCATGTGGTTTACACGTCAGCTTTTTTCTCTCACGAGAAACAGAGTTTCAAAAGTGCTCAGTTTTTTCTTTAGCGCAAAGGGGCATTAGCCCAGAAGAGCTATTATTCTCGAAACGGGGTTTGCATCGAATCTTTATAAACGGCTGTAACACTTTTCAAATTGTTTCCATGGAATATTATCTCCCTGTATTACATTTAAAGAAATTATGTAATGAAAATCCGCATAAATGTATCTATGTTTCTCACATTGCGAAAAAACCAAGGATACATATAGCCTCAAATTTTTAATAACGTAGTCCTCTATCCGAATATGCGCACCTGGAAATCCGAATGTCGAATTTAGACTTCGTTTTATTATCCATTTCATATTTTGTAAATTTAACGATTTTTTTTTTTTTGATTTAGAAACTTAGCAACTGAAAGCGAGCATAGGACACACTACGGAATAAAATATTTTTATCTTCAACGTGCGAGATTGTCTATCGAAAATTCTAAAGATATGATGTTATTAAATATTTTTAGCCCAAAGCAACGTTAGCCTAAATGGTCTCGAAACGTGTATGTGTATGTGCAAGTGAAAAACAAGTCCTTGGGCGTGATACAAAATTTGAAACCTTTCAGGCTTTTTTTTCTTATTTTTAATTGTTTATTTATTTATTTTGCTTTCCTGTCTTAGCTTGAAGTTAGCTTCTAATTAGATTTTAAGTTGTTTTAAGTTGTTATCAAATTGGACCGCCATGTTCTTTTTTGCTTTGGCTTTGCCGGCGCTTTTAAGTTGCAAAAAAAACTTAACGAATTTTCAAAGTGTAGATTGTTTTTTTTTTTGTTTTTTGTTTTTCTGATAAGAAGCAAATTTTCAGAAGTACTCAGTTACTAGAAAAAAACATCTCGTTTCGTTTTTTCGTATCATTTACATAATATTAGGATACATTACATTAGATTACATTCTACCACCACCCTCACACCCTCAATATACTACATATTTACCTCAGAATATTTTGGAGCATTATTTATAAGGTATTTCTCCCGCCTTCTTCACATGCCTTCGTGTTGTAGTGATCTGCATGCTCGACGCATAACCGAGAGGTCCGTGGTTCGATTCCCGGCGAAGGCGTTGCTCATTTTCATGTCTGATGCTTCCAAAAATACCTAATGTCTCTACATATTTTTAGATGATAGGTCATATGAGCTCCTTCATTATTTGCCACACTGTTTATTTCAGTATAGAATACGTTCATGGTCCGATACCTTAGTGCTTTTTTTCATAGTCTTTGTCTTACTCAAATCCATAATTGTTATTTATATTATCTAGGCCATTTTTATATTCTTGTTTTTCTCACCTTCTTATCTGATCATACAAATTTCATTTCAAATGCTATGAAATCATTTTCTCTCAAAAACAATTGCCCTTTTTCCAGTTGACTTTCTTTCGTACTTAAGCCCAAGTTTTAGTACTTCGTGTAAAACGATTTAGCACATGCAAAACAAGACATCTGTCTTTTTTTTTCTGTCCGTTCTGGGTCTTCAAGTATACTAGTTATCATAAATTAACTCCCTCAACAATAAGCCAAACCGAGTAAAATTTGAATATGTTGCCAAGTAAGAGTACCTGAGTAAAACTGCAATATGTAAATTAGTGGTTCTGCACTCGGAATACGTCATCTGCGAGGAGCATAAAAGTCCATGTTTGAGAGCAAGTCCACATATTTCACTGTGATAGCGACATCAGAAATCTGAGACAGCCAATTCGTAACAATGACCTCATCATTTCCATCAGACTTCATTTCGCTGCAGAACTACGATGGAGAACAATTGGGAGACTAGAGGCAGGACAAAGCCAAACAGAAGCGGCCAGATGGATAAATGTGAGTCCTTCTGTGGTTCATAGACTTTCGAGGCAGGAGGTTCAGCCAAGGACGGCCAACTGTTACGACGAGCTCCAATAACCGATATTTGACATTATGTGCACGGAGGAATAGAATCGCTATTCCGACTCCTCTTAGATCCTCCCTTGCTGCAGCCACCAGAAGGCTGGTATCAACTGTGCGTAGAAGGCTTCACGAAGGTGGTTTGTTTGCGAAGCGGCCGGCCATTACGTGCCGTTCATGTCACTCCATAGGCGGGACTGTTTCCAGTGTTCACGACAACATGTCCACTGGACGTCTGTTCTCTTTACGGATAAGTGTAGGTTTAGTCTAGAAAGCGATAGTAGGCTTTATTTGATATGGAGAGAACCTGGAACCCGTTATCATCCGTCATACGTCCGTGAAAGTGATGCCTACGGAAGAGGCAGTGTCAATATTTGGGGTGGCATTTCTTTGGGTTATCGCACAGACATCCATGTGTTTACAAGGGGAACCGTGAAAACTCAGGTTTATAAAGATGACATCCTTGATGCTTATGTGCACTCATATGCCGGGGCAGTAGGTGGTGCTATCCTGTTACAGGACGACAACGCAAGACCACACAGAGCTCGCGTTATATATATATATATTATATAATATCATCTTCAACAGGAAACAATTAACCGCATGGAGTGGCCAGCTCGATTCCCGGACTTGAATCCTATCGAGCACGTTTGGGATGCTTTAGGGAGACGTCTAGCTGCTCTCAATCCGCCCCCTCAGACCCTTGCCGGACTTGCAACTGCTTTGCAAGAGTAATGGCTCTCGCTTCCTATGGAACTGATAGACCGCATAATTGAAAGCGTCACACATCGCTGTATGTGCTGTATTGCTTCAAGAGGCGATCATATTCCATATTGAAGGTATTTTTCCTATAGCAAACTGACACCTTCGATTTGTTCTTTTTATACATCTGCTTATTTCTATACTACCATAATTGCCTGGTAATTTATTTCTATATTACTTGATACCTTACTATGTGTTGTTATTGTGGTTTTTAAAGTTTTTCATAAAATTCTATACGTAACGTTTTGAGTAATCGTGATATTTCCGATTTTCCCCTAATTTCTTATAACCAGTGTACTTGGTAGATACACTGAAGGAGACTACAGGGAGCTGTTGTATATATAGTGGCAAACGTTTTGAATTGTCGAGGCTGCTTAGAGTGTGTGATGCTGAATACGTGAAGTGCCTTCGTGTCCTATCATCGCCAGTGAGTTCTTCTCGACCTTGGCCTTGCGCCTGGGGTTGATCTCTCTCGACGCAACTGAACAACAGTGGTAATGTCTATTGGTGATCGCGATCTGTAAATCTACACTCGAAGGATAATATGTAATGCAATACCCCGTGTCTTGGTAACCTCCTGTGACTAGGAACCTTCATCTTAGGTTACATGGTCACATCATATCGCAAATAATACGAGTATCTTCCCGGTTTATAATGCCGATATTATAGTTCAAATATTATAAATAAAGTGACTGTGTTTAATAACTTCATTTTGTCAACCTCTCTCATCTCACCATGGCCAGGCGTCGACTGGGAGCCTACTTAAAGTACACCACTTTTATGATTCTCTATTAATGTCATTATAACATCACCACAACTAAAAGTAAAAACACGATAATCGTCTTAGACAGTGTTTACTAGAACATTTTATGCTGAATTTGCTGAAAATTGAAATATAGTGTATAAAGTATTTTCGCCCTCCTTTCTGCCTGACTTCGTTGTGTAACGGTAGAGCAATCTACGTGTATTCGAGAGGTCCAAGCTCGATTCCCGGGGAGATTTTTGCTCGTTTTTCACTTCCTCAGTATAAAGAAACCCCTAATGACTCTACAGTGGCGCCCGAACTAAAAGGTGGTAAATGATGATTCTTCACAATCAGGATTTGGCAACTGGATTCTCTAATCCACAGTCTCCCTTTAAAAGGGGAGTATATACGGTATTTTTCCCTTATTTTCTACATGTCATCGTGGTATAACGGTAGCACACTCAGCGCATATTCGAGAGGTCCAGGTTTGAATCCCGGCGAGGGCATTGTTTATATATCATATATTCTGCTTCAGGGTAACCTCATGACTCTACAGGTATATAAAAAATAAACCAACCAAGGACAATCAGGAAAAAAAGAATTCCCATACGAAGCATAAAGCATTAGATAAATGAATACAATTACCCAGAAAGGCTCAACACTAAAAAGGTAGGAAATTATTTATATAGCAAGGAAATAGATGATGTTTATGTTCTGCGTCAAATGGATCCTTTTGAAATGCTGTTTATTTTGTTTGGTTTTGATAAAAACGAAAATTTAAACCTGGAAGTTCTGAAGAAAATTTCGCCATTCCTTGATTGAAATTCCGGTTATTGCACAGACGTTCATAGAAGCAAAATACATAAACAGCAAAACACTTATAAATTCGAGATATTGGACTGTTTGCTGAAATGAGTCTGTCTAAAATTTCCAAATAGATTTGAAAATATTTCAATAATATTTGTAACACAAACGTAGGAAATATGAAAGTTATTTATTTTTTATTGATTCAGCTATAAAAGCTCACAAGAATAGAGTTTCTTTTTTTTTACTACTACTCTAAAATTTCAAAACATCTCAGAAGAGTTACGTTACAAGTATAATAATGCTATATAATATCCAATGCAGAGTAAGAATGCAATACAAATTTCGAATTTCGCAATATAGAACAAGGTATGGTGAAATTGAACCTTCTAAAAATAAATAAGCATTCTGAATAGACACTACGGATTTTCATTTTGTGGTTTATTGTTGAAACTTGAAATATAATTTGTGTTATTTTTTTAGTGAAATATATTTAATTTACTTCATTTATTCTTTATTATGGGTGTTTCTGCGGTTTTCCTCATGTATACTGTATATAGGATTCCGTTTTCCTTAGCGAAGTTTCTCCCCGAAGACATCTCTTCCATTAGGCAAATAGCCCTCTAGTACATTGAAATAATCAAATAAACCAAACCATAATATTCTTAATTTGTTTCATTACGTTAAATAGATTTTTTATACTGATTGCAGAATAGGATTTACCGTACGGCAAAAAATGCGAATAAAATATAATTAACAAAGCTTACAGTTTGATTTCAATAAAACTAACAATTAGAATTATAAACAGAACCATCTGCTTACATATAACTGATAAAAATAGCTTAGAACACCTGTAGATGAATTAAAAGAAAACTATTTAATTACCTATCATTTACTCAAAAATCTTTTATGTAGATTTAGCAATCATTTTAAAATATATTGTGATGCATTAAGCAATAAAACATGATTTGTGCTCCTAACCACTCAGCATAAGTAATATGCAACTTTAACAAACGCAATCAACACCAATTACAACATGGAGTAGTGCTACCACCGCAGTGTACCGTCATCATCTCATGTGTTTCTTCATATATACACTCTATAACAAAAAAATCGTCTCACCAAGAAGGAGTTGTTCGATGGAGACAAAAATTGGTGGATAGGACGATTGTGTGTAGAAAAGAAAATTAAAATTTCAGAACACTTGAATGATTTATTTCAGAGTTGCACAGTTACATAGTAGGTCAATAAGGTGTTGACCCACCTCCAGTCTAGATTCAAGTTGCCATACGACTTGGCATAGACTGATAACGCTCCCGGATGGTCTCCTGCGGTATTTCTTGCCTAATGTGCTCCCACTGTCGGGCTGGGTCATCAATATTGGCTGGTAGATACAGTCACCTTCCCATCATATCCAAGACATGCTCGATGGAAGAGATTTCTGTCTATCTGGTGGCCAAGGAAATGTTAGACAATCTCTAAGACAGTTCATAGCAACACGTGTCGTATGAGGTCTGGCGCTATTTTGCTGAAAAATAAGGTAAGGGTGCTGCAAAAGGAAAGGTAGCAAAACAGGTCTCAGAATGTCGTCGACGTATTGCTCTAATGACGACCAGAATGGCGCGATTATCAAAGGCAATGGCACCCCAGACTGTAACTCCAGGTTGAGGACCTATGTGGCTTGCAGTATTGAAAGCAAGATAGGCATGCTGCTCTGGGTGTCTCTAAACACGTTTTCGATTATCGTCACGACACAGTTGGAAGCGGGATTCGTTGCTGAAGACTATACGTCCCTAGTCAGCATCATTTTACCCTGATCGAGCAAGTTCGACTGTAATTTGGCTCCACAGCGTGCAGGTGTGAGTGTCAGAATGGGTTGACAACGACAGATTTCAGCTTCATGATGGTAGCAGTCGACCTAAGGCCACAGCAGATCGGGAGGACATGGTGATTGTCAGATCAGCTGTCACAGTGCCTGATTCATAATTATCAACCATCAGATGGGCTAACTGCCGATAGAAGCGTAGATTTCGCTTTATCAGACGTCTGTGAATCTTCATAATTGACACTCATGTGCTGGTCGCGGATCTTATGGTTGATAGTGATGAATCAGGCACTGTGACAGCTAATCTGACAATCACTCTGTTCTCCCGATCTGTTGTGGACCTAGGTCGACGCTACCATCATGACTGTGAAATTTGTCATTGTCCACTCATTCTTGCCAGCATCTTTTAATCGCCGCATCGCTTCGACTCATATGACGAGCAATTCCACGATTTGCCCAACCTGCCTCTTTCAATCCAATCGTATGATCTCTTTCAAACTCTGACAGTTGCTCGTAATGAGCTCGAATCCTGGGGCGAGGCATTTTTTTCAGTTGTTGGAAGGTCACTTAAATCGCAATGCAACAGAAATTTCTAGCAACAGTTCAAGAATAGCTCCTTATATACATCTGCTGGATGCGCAGTTCCGACTCGCTGGAGATCGCGCTATTCATTCATTGGACACCAAATTTTAATCATTTGCATATTTGGTCAAAACATACGAAAATTCAAAGCAATCGGACGATTCCATCTCGGTGCGTCGGTGTTTTGTTATAGAGTGTATATAATGAACCAGACTTTCTGTAATGAGGTAGAAATGTTGATAGCGTAGATGTAAGATTCTGCAATTCGTAGCTGCTGATAAAGAATGAACAGCAACTTGGCAGCTGAGGCAGATTAAATATTAATTTTTATTTCGGTAAACAGTTTCCAACACTACTTCTATATTTTCGAGAACATTTATTTATATTTTATCCCAATTAAAATAATACCCAGATTACAAAACTTCAACATCCAAATTAAAATTAAGCATTAAGGAATTACTGCTAATTTAAGTCATAATTAATATTTAAATGTATTTTTATCTTTCTTACATATATTTAAGTAATAAACTTTAATATATGTCATTGTTGATTAGGAAAGAGTCTCTTGTATTTACTTCTTGCCTTGTACCAACCTCCTGGTGAAGAAGCAGTGTAAGATATAAAACTATCTTTTTACTTTTTCGATTTTGCTTTTGGCATTTCTTTGTGCTTGTCATTCAATTTGCTCTTTGACTTAAGTTTTTTTTTCATATGCTTTGTTCCGAATTGAACATGTGATGGATTTAAACGTGTTTTTAGTTTATATGTATATATATATATATATAGAGTTTCCATAATTAAACTTGAAATTTGCGAGTGGTCTGTAGCAAAAACTATACAGCGGAATTGCATGAAAATTGAATCATGGCAGAATGGAACGATGGGAATTTTATCGAAGAAAAAAACAATGAGTTTCAAAAACCAGCCCTAGGTGTTTAATTGAGAACATATAACTAATCTACAAAAGTTTACAAAACATGCTCGATATGATGTCCACCATTGTGTGCTACCATCTGGAAGCGTAAAATCACATGTTCGACTGTTGAAAGCAGCATGTACTGGGGAATGTTACGCACGTGGCGTTCTATTCTTTCTTTAAGGTCGGATAGAGATGTTATGGGATCACGGTAGACCATGGCCTTGAGGTATCCCCACGGCTAAAAGTCGCAAGGATTCAAGTCGGGGGGATCTAGGAAGCCAAGTTGTAGAAAATTGCCGGCTGATGAATCAGTCCTCACCGAAACAGCGGTGGAGCACTTGTTTCACACAACGGGCGATGTGTGGAGGAGCACCATCCTGCATAAACACTGTGGTTACATCACATCGCCTACTCTGAAGAGCCGGGATAACGGATTGCTCTAATAATGAAGCGTATCTTTGACCGGTGACTGTGCATGTCAGAGGCCCTGCTGCGCTATGCTCTTGGAAAAAAACGGACCTACAATGAAGGCTGCAGTAAAGCCGCATCAAACCATTACATGCGAAGAGTGTAATGGAATTTGTAGGAACTGATGTGGGTTTGTAGCAGCCTAAATATGGCAACAATGCGTGTTAACCGCACCTTCCATATAAAAGTGGGCCTCTTCGGTCTACAAAATGTTCCAGGCCATTGATCCTGGATGTCAACTCGCGCAAGAAACCGCAACGCAAACGTTTGTCGATATCCAGATCAGGTGGTAAGAGCTCCTGCATTAGCGAAAGTTTATACGAATAGTAGTGTAAGATTTTTTGAAGAATCTTATGAACCGTGGAAGGAGGTTGGTCAATACATGCTGCGATATATTGAAAACTTTAGGCTGCCGATGGTTTGCGATCTATCTTCCTCCACTTGCCTCGCTACATCATCCACTACCTGTGCTACTACATACTTTCATCCCCTTCCTGGCTGAATCCCCAATGTTCCCGTTGTTTCAAGTTTCCTGATCATGTTTGTTAGTCCTTGACTAGTGAGTGGACCTTTTCGTAACCGCTTCAAAGACAGAAATTTCCGCAAAGGTTCGATCAGAATCTCCGTTTTGGTAAAACAATTTCACCAGTAAAGCACGTTCCTGGTGAGTCAACGTCATCTTCCTTGACTTGGAAGCGGTTCTGCGGTTCGCTTCTCGCACCTTTATAGGGTTGCTGTACGCGTACAGGATTACTATGGTTACGACATTTGCATATGCAAATAGTTTACATTGCGCCGCGCCATTTAGTGGTGGTTTTTGAAACTCATTGTTTTTTATAGGGGGATCGATAAAATTACCATCATTTCATTCTGCCATTACCCAATTTGCATGCAATTTTGCTGCACAGGTTTTGCTACAGACTGCTCGAAAATTTTAAGTTTAATCATGGATACCCTGTATATATATGCATAGTTAAAATTAAAGCTAAACAGACAAAGAAAGTTATTTTTATTCTGCTACTTTTAATCTTGATTTCTTTTACTTTTTATTTGATTTTATTTATCTTTTAAATGTATTACCCAATTTGCATGCAATTTTGCTGCACAGGTTTTGCTACAGACTGCTCGAAAATTTTAAGTTTAATCATGGATACCCTGTATATATATGCATAGTTAAAATTAAAGCTAAACAGACAAAGAAAGTTATTTTTATTCTGCTACTTTTAATCTTGATTTCTTTTACTTTTTATTTGATTTTATTTATCTTTTAAATGTATCATGGTTTGCAAATTAACGGGTAAATCATTTATTAATTTTCATATAAAATTATAGATTAGTTCATAATTAGCATTAATTTGTTTACACAATTTCTGTTTAAATTATAATTTTTATCTTAAAATTACTATTTTAAATAATTACCTTTTACTATAATTTATATATATATATATATATATATAATATATAATAATTGCTGCGTCTTAATTCTAACAACCAATGTATATAGCAATTTATCATACTTCATTATGATTGGACAAATAACCATGGGGATGATTTTATATGCGTGCAAATAAAGACTTGAAATTCTTCATGGTTTGTTTTCTTCATCTCTAAGCCTTCAGTATAAGCCACAAAGACTGCAAGCTGATTCTGCTTCTATGCTTCAGAAATATTATATACATATATATATATATATATATATGGGAGAGCTCTCGAAGTAAATATGTTTTCCATAATTCGTGAGAAAATTGGGAGAATTCTTTTAGAAAATTAGACCAACTGAATCCCAGAGAAGCTCAAGGATTTTTACTCGATTACTAGCACAGCTATCTAGAAATATAAAATTTAGAAATACGAATTGCTACTTCACACGATCTAGAAATTTTTCATATGTAAGTAATGATTTTAGTAAGACCTAAAACCATGACACGGCATCATGTCCGTTCTACTCTGTTCCACAGTTTTATTCGAGCGTGGCAAACTTTTATGCAATCATTTTGAAGAAAAACAGGAGGCAAATCACAGTGTACGTAAGATTTCGAAAAAACTACTCCTGTCTCCTTAAAGGAAGCCTCTTTACTCTGCGTCAAGTCCGAGGAAAGTACTAATAACTGTTCAGTACAATAGTACAAAGTAACAATAACTGTGATAAAATCAATACCATTTTGCGCAGTATGTCACGAAGGCTCGATCAGTTTCCAGCCGCAGTTTTAGTTATCTTTTATCATAGAATACGTTTTTTGCCAAACCGAGATTCCCAGATAATTAAATGAATATGTCACAAGTAGACAATTCTGAAATCAAGAGACAACTGCTTTTAAATACCGTGTTTACTTGTGTATTTTCTACCTACCATTTCAGTATATATTTCGGAATTTGTTAAAAATATTTACTAAACTTTCCTCTTCCTCAAGGCATGCAGAAATGAGCTCCACTGAACCATAAAACGGATTTTTCCATTTTAAAATTCGGGATTGGTTATTTTAGCAGTTATTTTCGCATTACTAATTACTAACTCATTTGCTTGTGGTTTTAAGACGCAAGGATCCTAGTGAAGAACAAATAACAGCGAAGCTAAGAAAACAGGGATACTGAATGCTGTTTATGAGCTGAAAGTCACTCATTGGGCGTGAGAAAGCAGACTGAATCGTGACGAAGACTTGAAGGCAGAGACCTAGGGGTAGAGTAAGTAGTAATAACACTGGACGAGATTTGAGATGCAGGGGAAAATGAATGAAGATATCTTGTTGATATTTTAATATAAACATTATCATATCTTCATACTAGAATGTAACAGCCGAGCGGGAAAATTGTTAAGCACTGGTAAGTTGATGCGGGTTCGAATTCCGGCGACCCCGCCGGTTGCATGAGCGTTTTAGTTGCTTGTCCTAATGTGTAATGTGTATATGAGCCAGTTTTCCTTAAAACGTCCTCTACAGAAGCATTTCTTCCCTTAGCCAGACAGTCCTCGTGGCCTTTGTTATAATCAAATAAACCAAACCAAATTAGAATATTTTAGAGTTATTAGCTATTGTTTGATGCAGGAGAGATGAAAAATGAGCAATGCCCTCCCCGGCACTCGAACCATGGACCTCTCGAATACGCGCAGAGTGTGCTGACCTGTACACCACGAAGACATGCTAAGAAAGCAGGAGCATTTTCGGACAAAAGTTCCTACATAAATCATGTTTGTCATGCTGTGAAAGACTAGCATAATTAAGTTTGGCAACCATCATTTAAGACACCTTTCATACTTGAATTTGCATAAATATTTGCATAAATATTGATATATATAATATGCATTTGCATAAATATTGATATATATAATATACATTTGCATAAATATTTTGCTTTTGCTTATGCCTAAAACTGATCCAATTTTGCTCCAATATATTTTATTCGATTTGCTAACTGAATTAATTTAAGAGAAGGCTTTGTTTCATTTACTTTGCTAAATGAATTAGTTAAAGTCGAAGCTTTAATTTATTCACTCTGGTAACTGAATTAATTAAAGCCAAGGTTTTAACTTACTAGCTTTGCTAACTGAATTAGTTAAAATAAGGTTTTAATTTCCTCACTTAATGCCTGAAAATAAAAAATTAATTGCTGTAAAGCTAACTCCTGGCAGACATTTATTGACATAATTAAATAATTGCACTGCCTAGAAAGGTAATAGTTAATATAATTACATTAAAGTAATAATTAGCTTCCTAAGTAATTATCAATGTAATTCAAGGCTACTGCTAAATTGTTACAGCAACTAAATAAGTGGTTCTCAAAGCACGGTTCAGGAACGATAAATGTGCTGGGAGACGAATTTTAGAAAGTTAGGAAGGTACTTTTTTAAGGTTTTAGTTTAAATTAACAAAATTTTATTTTAATTTCCCTTTCCTATGAGTTCTTATTTCAACTTCCCGTTAGAAAGAGCGCGCGTTTCAGCTTTATGCTAATTTGCAGTGGAGCCAAGTTTGGTATTTAAAAGGGTTAGCGAGGAACTTCTCAGTGTGAGAGAGATTTTAGTCTCAGATCACTGCTGCTCTGTTCGACGTTCGCCTGACGAGCTAGTATTTAAATTCTAAGCCTTAGCGCTGTTACGTTATAACTTATTGAAATAATCTAAGTGCGTTAGTATTAGCTAAATCTTGCTACGCACCACTGATCGCTTAGCATAGAGGCCAACCTCGCGTTTATAGCTCTGTGAGCAACGATTACTTAATTTCTACCTAACTTTAGTTTAAATTATTTGATTGTTCAGTTTAGACCTAAGTGCGGTCATTAATTTCTGTTATCCCTCCCGAGTTGGGAAGTGGCTGCAAATAGTGGTTTAATAAAAGAGGATTTTAAATCCTTCTTACGTGCAGTTATTCTACCACCTAACCACAGTTTTCTACCACAGAACATAGCTGCATTCAGCTTCCTGTTCAAGATCAGGACTTTAACTACTTCACGAATATGTTCGCCAAAAGTATGCATAGAACACTCAGACCTGAAACTTTTTTAATAATTGTGTAGTTACTTCAGATTATAAATTAATTACTAGTCATTGTTTATATTTACTTATTGTTCCTTTATTATTGCAATGGATACCTCTGAAAACCTCTTATTCGTTTTCTTCTTGCCATTCATGGCGACTTTAAAAATGTGGATTGTGATAAATAGAAATCACATGTACGTTTGGATGGCGATGTATCTCAAATGTGTAAGCCTCGATGAATCAGAACGATATGCATGTTTGACGCGATATTATACTATATGTTTTTCTGAAGCAGGTGACATGAGAAATGCACAGTTCCTTCACCGGAACTCGAACACTGAATATCTCGAATACGCGTCAAGCATGCTTCCAATTACACCACAAAGGCATGCGAACAAGAGGGAGAAAATTTCTTATATACTTTCCAGTTTAAAGGGCGCTGAGGGAATAGTGTTCCAGCCGCCATATCCTGGTGATAAAGGATCATCATCATCATTTTTTACTTCGGGTGCCACTGTAGAGTCATTTTTTTAAGCAGGTGACTAGAAAATTGTGCAGTGTCCTCGCTGGGATTCAAGTCCTGCGCCTCTCGAATACGAGCACAGTATGCTTCTTCTAATTTCAGCACGAAGGCATGCAGAAAGGAGATAAGATATTTCCCTCGCTTTCTTCGCATGTCTTCGTGGTGTAGTGGTCAGCACTCTCGGCGCGTATTCGAGAAGTCTAAGGTTCGAGTTCCAGCGAAGGCGCTGGTCATTCATTTCTTCTCCTGCTTAAAAAATACATAATAAATCTACAATGGCACCAGCATAAAAAATAGGTGGTGGATGATGATTCTCTATTTGGCGATTGGGTTCTCTAATCACCATAAGCCGTTTAAAAGGCAGAGCATATGAGGTATTTCTCCCATCTTCTTCACATGCCGTCATGGTGTAATAATGGTCAGCACACTCGGCGCGTATTCGAGAGGTCCGTAGTTCGAGTCCCGGCTAGGGTATTCCGTTTTCAAAAAATAACTAATGTCTCTACAAAGAGAGAAAAAATACGTTACAACGCTACGTAGATTTTCTATTACCTAAAGAGAGTTATGCGTATTTATTTTCGGATATATATACTTAGTAAATGTACTGATAAAAGAGACGAAATAATGTAGACAGTTTTCTATTTCAAATATATTTCTATACACATACATGACATAGCATAAGAACTAATTGTTAAATCGAAACACTTACTTCAATTAAATTCAGTTATAAAACCGGTTCTTTTTACTTTCCTTCCTCAAAGAAGAAGGATTGTCGGTAGTTTAAATGCCGTAGAAATGAACATTCTAAAGCTCACAGATTTGTAATGATTCCTCTCATCATATTTAGGGCTATAAACCAAATCTTAAAATTCTGTCGAATTTTCCCAAACGATGAAATTGCTTTTCTAATCGCAACACTGTTTCCTAATTGTACCTCTATTGTATTAGTACTATGAGAGTTTTATACCGCGATTCTCAACAATATTTTAATTGCTACTTGTTTCAATTGTTGTATAAACTAAAACAAAAACAAACTCTATTTGTTTGAACGCTCAAGAGAAAAATAAATTTGCTTTAGTATAAAACCGCTATGAAAATAAGAGATGTCTGGAATTCTCATTTGCAAAGACGAATCCTATTCCAAAATCTTCCATCAGAATTAGAATCTCGTCTGTTTCTCTTCAGGTTTTAAGATATACATGAAAAATGTGTAGCATTTAAATTATGTTGATATTATACTCTCTCAGATTTTATGACAGCCCCATCTAGTCTTCCGCATATTTATTTCCGAAAGAATGCGACTGACTCATATTTCATTTCAAATCAAAGGATTTAGCATTCAGAGAATCTTAATGCATCCAGAAATGACTCAATGTTTATTTCTTTGGCGCCATCAAAGACATGTAGATATTTAATGTTAAATGAGGTACTACAGGAATGTAAATTGGACTATAATAGTATTTGTTTTCCTTACATCCGCTTACATAAATGGTAATCCATGCAGCCTAAAAGGATATTGCCTAAAAGGATCTAAAAAGCCTAAAAGGATCTATTGGATAAGTAAGTGTTCCAGAAAACATTATTTAGTTGTTATTGAATGTAATGTTTAGGATGAAGTCTTTACAATTGCCATAGCTTTAAGGCTTGATTGTATAGCGTATTTACTTGCGTATTGTCGCTTCTGTTTTATCTAATTTTATGGAGATAAAATGGAGATAGAAATATTATATGACCGTTGAATTTTCTCAAATATAGCAAGATAACAAAAAAGTATTCATGTATAAATTATCGGGAACTGTTAAAACAGTTATTTATTGAAAAGAAGCCTATATTATCAGGTATTACTCCAACCTTCTTAACATGCCTTCGTGATGTAATGGTCAGCACACTGGGCGCGTACTTGAAAGTTCCGTGGTTCAAGGCCCGGGGAGGGCACTGCACATTTTTCATCTCTCCTGCATCCAAAATTACCTTATGTTTCCACACTGGCGCCCGAACTAAAAACAAAATGGTGGATGATGATTCTCCACAACCAAGATTTGGTGATTGTGTAAGGTTTTAGTTAAACTAACAAAGTTTTATTTTAATTTAACTTTTTCTATCTCTTCTCATTTCAACTTCCCGTTAGAATAAGCGCGCGTTTCAGCTTTATGCTAATTTGAAGTGAAGCCAAGTAGTATTTAAACGAAAGGTAGAAACCTTTCAGTGTGAGAGAGCTTTTAGTCTCAGACCACTGTTACTCTATTCGACGTTCGCCTGACTAGCTAGTATTTCAATTCTAAGCCGTAGCGCTGTTACTTGATTACTTATTGAAGTAATTCTAAGTGCGTCAGTATTAGTTAAATCTTGCTACGCACCATTTAGAATAGAGGCCAACCTCGCGTTTATAGTTCTGTGAGCAACGACTACTTATTTTCTAATTAGCTTTAGTTTAAATTAATTTGATTGTTCAGTTTAGACCCAAGTGGCGGTCTTTATTTTCTCTATCCCTCCCGAGTTGGGAAGTGGTTGTAAGTAATTGTGGTTTAATAAAACAGAATTTTCAATCCCTTTAACGTGCAGTCCTTCTACCACTGAATCACAATATTCTAATACAGAACATAGCTGCATTCAGCTCGCTGTTCAAGATCAGGACTCAAGTACTTTCACGAAGATGGTTGCCAAGAATATGCACCGAACACTTAGTCCTGACAATTGGGTCTCCTAATCCTCCGTTGTCCTTTAAAAGGGGGAGCATATAAGGTATTCCTCTCTCGTTCTTACCATGCCTTCGTGGTGTAATGGACAGCACACTAGGCTAGTATTCGGGAGGTCCGAGGTTCGAGTCCCGACGAAGGCATTGACCATTTTTCATCCCTTCTGCTTTCAAAAGATACCTAATGTCTCTACAAAGTACTTCCTTCTTTCTACCTTAGTTGAATACTGCGCGTGCTGGGTATTTGCATTCGGGCAGGGAAATGAAACGAGGCTTGATAAGAAAGGGAGTTAATATAACATAATAGGTTATAAAGGTTACAATAATCCTTACAGAATACAATTTCATTTAGTTATTATTCCCATACTCTTCTTCGTTGAGAGAATTTTGCTTTCCGAAACAATCAGCATTACCTAAGGATCTATTGAAGACGATTTTGCTGCTTTAACATTCCACATTATTTCTAATTGAATTGCAATTTCTTCTCTCACCACTTTATGAATACTGCGCAAGAATACTCTCGGCGTCATTTATCACCCAGCCTTTTGGTCCCGTTCAGAATCAAATGCGCTTAATCCAAGCGCTTTTCCTAGCTCATCAATTTTTCTTTTTATTATCTCAATGGATTCTTCAGTCCCATTCTAAAACCTCTTTCACAGAATCTTCACCTATCCTGATTTCCTCGTTATGTACGATATACAGTTGATAATATGCTTAATACCGTAGTCTTTCGAGTATTCCCTTAAGCGCTAGGAATTGTCATATAATTCTCTATTATGTCAGAAAGTATCAAGTACGGTTTTGAAATACGCAAAAAAATCTTTTCATGGACATGGAATTTGAACGATAACTGCTTTTTCATTTTGCTGCGTGAAAAGAAACTTTGGATTACAGAGTTTACAAAGAAATATTCATCAACAGTTTTGCCTGTTGAAATCGTAAGCTATGAAGCCATTTTGGGCCTATTTTCCTCCATGTAATTAAATGCTTTTCCATAAACACCGAAATAACCTTTCAAAATAGTGTTATGCTAATTCAGAAGTAAAACAACAAAAATCAGCGTTATATTTTCAAATTTTCACAGGGCTAGTTTCGATGGTTTTACCGAACCATCGTCCTCAGCTGCAAAAGCGAAAATGAAGGAGATAAGATATAATAATTAGATTAGATAACAAAGACTGGACAGGATGTCATCCGGCTAGACAAAAGTTAGCTTCATTTTATTCCTATGTTTTCCGTGCTCTTCACGTTTACTCTTCCAAACTATCCCTCGACAAAGAACTAAATTATTTAAAAGCAATAGCTATTGACAGGGGGTTTTCACCCAACATTATGAATCAAGCAGTTGAAAAATTCTCATCTAAACACACCAAAAGACAGACTCTTGATTTAGGAGATTATAAACATTATGTTGTCATTCCCTTCTTTCCATTAATTAGGTGTAAAGTTGCGCATATTTTACAGAAAATTTACTTTTAAGTCGTTTATTCTCCCATCAATGAAATTCCGAGTTCCATACTCAAGGACCCCATTCCGGATATGATTTCCTGGGGTATTTACAGGATTCCTTGCCAGTGTGGTTTAATTTACATAGACCAAACTAAGAGAGCCTTAAAATCTCACGTTAAGGAACATGAGGCGTCTGTTACAAAAAAGGAAAGCAGAAGTCTTCTGTTGCCCAACATTGTTAGTCCGAAAATCACACTTTCAATTTTTCTGCTTTCAAAATTATTCAAAGAAACATCTTCCATTGGTGAACTGTATTTTCTAGAGGCATTTCACATTCAAACAGATCTTTCTGTTCTAGTTATTGATTCTAATTCCAATCTATGTTTGCCTTCAGCCTTTAAAGAAATTATGTTTTAGTTCTGGTTTCATCAACAGATGGCGCCAGTAGCTTGTCTCCTATCCAGGCTTTCTTATCTTATCTTTTCTAAGCATTATATTTTATCTCGTTAATTTAGGCTTTTGCAGCTGAGGTTTATGTTTAGGTAAAACCATCGAAACTATCCTGTGAAAATTTGAAAATATAACGCTGATTTTTGTTATTCGACTTCTAAATTAATATTCGTTCGGCGTGTTATTATATCTTAATTAGTGTTATGTTCATTAAAAATTAACAACAAAGAAGCTGTTGAAAATGACTTGATTGATGGACATAGCTAAAGACAGCCAAAGCGTTTTGAAGGCGTTATGTTCTACGTAGAGAACATCTTTACTTATTCAAGCCTTTCAAGAAACAATAAATATGGTAATGAATATTCGTCCTGTTAGTCTAAATTGGATACGGGGACGTACAGGTATAATAGGGAATGAAGTTGCTGATACAGCAGCTAAGGAAGCAACATTAAATATCATGCTAGATATCCATCCTCCTTTTTCAAGACCTACAATCAGGAATAAAATCTCTAAACAAGTTTTAATAAAATGACAAAGAAGATGGGGCGAGGCATATATAGGAAAATTAACTTACTAATACTTCCCACAAGTATGCCTGAAAAGAACAAAAAGTTTTCCTGGTAGTACAATTTTCAGGACTTCTGTTCCTTCTAGTTGCCTTTGGAAACATAACTCGAGTCCTGAGTAGGAACAGGGAGCTTACTCAAAACTATGTTCGTGCGTGTGTAGAAGATACAACAGAGATAAGAAGGGTTAAACTTACCCTTTATTTCTCACAGCGTACAGCCGTTCCCGCCCTTCGGGACACAGAGACCATCACTTTCGGTCTGAAACGTAGAAAATAAGAAATAAACTAACTTAACTAAGTACGAACTAAACTTAGATGCTGTACAGAGAGTGGTAACGCGAAGATTAGCCTTTTAACACTACGTATGTAGTGAGAGAATGCAAGAAACTACAATGTGTCTTCAAATATCAGCGAAAACTTACGTTCTGGCCTTAAAGGCAGGCATGAACTGACTGGAAAGGGCGCAAGTGGTAAGACAGCGAGAAATCTCTCTCTCTGTTTCTGCTAAAAGCCATATCTTAAATACTTATACATTTTGCAACCTCATTTGCATAAACAATTCTACACACGCTTATTCCGGCCGGAAATGGAAAAAAAAAGAGAAGATAGCAAAGTTTTAAAATAAAATAAACGTTAGTAAAACTTAAAACCCTTACACAATTAGCAACAAATCATGGAAAGTTACTATCTTATTTCCAGCGACTCATAAAACGAAATGTAAGATGTGAATACCAGCACATTCAGCAGATGCTACACATTACATTTGGCAATGCCCATTACTTTCGATTATTAGAGTGAGCGCGCTTTATAAAGATCGAAAGCGCCATCAAAAGATTTATTCTACAATACAAAGTGTGTATCCCCGTTTCAATAAATTATAAAATACATTACTGAAAACGAAGGCACGGTGATTGTAAGTAATTATGCATATTACATGAGTGAATTAGCAACTATTTAAGAGCAAGTAAAGATTATAACACGCCCTGCCTACATTTGTAAAAAGCAAGAGAGTAAGAGAAATTTATATTTATACATGTTGTATACGTTTTCCAATCTTACTTTATAAGGTACTTCTCTCACCTTCTTCGCATGCCTTCGTGGAGTAGTGGTCAGCAAGCTGGGCCCGTATTCCATAGGTCCATGGTTCGAGACCCGGCGGAAGCGTCGTTCATTTTTCATCTCTTCTGTTTTTAAATAACCTAATGTCTGTACAACTTAATTATTTTATTATGTTATTATATTATTTTGTTATATGTTTAACGAAGGACCAATGGGTCCTGCTGATGAAGTTAGTCAAATTTCCAGCTGAACAGGTCTCAGCTTTATGGCTGCATATGCTGAGCGGATGGCTAATCATTTGGTTCGGCACAGGATTTAAAATTGTCTGCCGGCAGTGTTCTTTATTGAACGGAGTGAGGATTCAGAATACAGATAGATAGAATGAACATACTTTTTCAATCTGCGATGTCTAAGTTCAGTGTGAGTAAACATGTATGACATTCTGTCGTAATCATGCAGGTGGCACGCATTAATGCACTCGGAATGGTGCAGGTCATTACATACTCTTCGAGCACCGTTAGTGGATTTTACAATGTTAGTTGCTAACTCAGAGTGTGAATCAAAGATAACACAGGACAAAATTGAATGCTCTGTGATTGGCAATAGTCGATGAGCCAGAAGAATTGATATGAAGATGGGCGGCACGGATCTTTGAAAAATAAAGCAAATGTGAATAAAGGAGCTGTAGGAAACAGTGTTAAAAGCGCTTGAAGACCAGCGCGCGGAGAACGAAGTGCAGCTACGGAACCGAACCTCCTGAAATGGAAATGTTAAGCCTACTTATAAAAAAAATATCAAAAAATCAGTACTTTAATATAATGACCTCAATTTTTGAAGTTACTTACTTAAAATACCAATTATTAATATGTATTAATATACAGAATATCACATTAATAGAAATAAATGAAACATGCGAAATACTAAAATTATAACTATAAGCATGAAAACAAATGCTATGCATATGAAAACAAAATTACAAATACGAAATGTAAAAGAAAAGTAAGCAATAATTATCTGTACGTTCAATTGTCTGTTACATTCCAATTTAATGATAGCAATAATTATCTGTTACTTTCCAGTTTAATAATTCTGCTGCGTGTGGAGTAACTCAAAACGAGAATTGACGCACAAGACAATTACGGTATTTTTTCGCCGAGGATATGCTGAGCAAGTACGATGCATCACGCATCGGGAAAACTACAACAACAACTGGTAGTTTGACCTTTATTGGGTTCGATCCCAGGCGAACGGGCTGACTGCATGTTGTTTTTTGTAGGTCTAGTCATGTAAACGTGAATATGAGCCAGTTTCCCTTAGAATGTGCTTTGACGAAGGCATTCCTCCTCTTACACAGTAGTGAGTGATGAACCAAATACCACATTTACAGTTAGATCTCGTTATTTATCTGAAATTATTTTTTTTAAGTATGGCCAAAATTGAAGTCTGGGTAGGACTTTTAAGCTTGGTAAGGGGGTGGGTATGTATTACTCGCATATATACAAACTTTTTTTCCTGCCGAGTGCAATAAAAAGGGAGGTGCACACTTTACTTTACGGAGGACGGGGACGCCCGATATACACCTTTGGTTGACAGGCATATGTCCACCGCCCCCCCCTTTGTCTGTTTTTATCAGCTCCACCACAGCCAAGGGAGCGGACAAGCCAGTACCAGTACGGTCCCTGTCGAGCCTGATCCCATCCTAGGTACAATACCCGGGTTCTAGTCCTGTGAAGAATAAGGTACAATAGTACCTGATATTTTGCCCCCGTGGTTGAGACTGTCTAAGTACAGATCCTAGCCAGTACTTCCCAGGAATTCTCCTGAGTCAACCCCCGTCGTTTTGGGCACATGCATACACACGTACGCATGTGCGTGCACAGAGATGTTGCGAAAAAACGCCTTTTTGAATCCGTTTTAAATCCATTTTACAGCCAGTTTTTGAAAACAAAAATGTCTTTTATTCTGCCCGTGCCTACAAACGTCACACAAAAAAATCATCCAAATGGATTTGGGAACGGTTGCAATGGGTATTTCTGTTGAAATATGGTACCTAATATTTTTTTTATTACAATAGTTCCTTTACTTCGTACGAGGAAGTAAAAAGGGTAGCAAATATTTGAGTTTAGTAGGACAGCGAAGTAGTTAAGGGAGGAAAATCTCCTTTGATTTTCCTTAGATTCTTGAGCCTGTTTTCTTTTGTGTTAGAGAAGGGCGAAAATCAAATGCCTTAGAGCACTGTCCAGCTGGCCATAAAAGGTAACTGAGCTACCATAAAAGGTAACTGAGTAAATTCTGTTTTACTGTGCTGTAACGTAGAACATTTGGTACAATAAATTCTCAAAGCTATCTCAAATAAGACTACTCCACACTAATGCCTATTTAAATTACATTGTTTTCTCAAATATTTTTCCTACAAACATTTTAGCGCCAGGTTCTGAAAATTTAACAAATGTTCACGTAACTTGCTACTTCCTCAATGTGTTCAGAGAACGAGCTCCCCTAAAATTTTAAAATGGATTAGTCCACGAAGCGATTTTGTCGTCTTACTAACAAAGACACATCCTCACAAACAACATGCGAATGTCACGCCGAACCTTTTTTTTCTAACTGTTGAACATTATGAAACCCGAATGCAAGAACCGACCTATCACAATGAAGCAAACACGAACTGACATTCAGTCTACGATTCGCCTGAGTGAGCTGCTCATTTATCTTCTCTGATTAATTATGAATTATCTGAGGCCTAAGGAGTCGCAGTGATAACAATAAAAAATGACTAGTTTCTAGTTACAAAGAAAGGAAAAGTTATCTTATTGGATATTGTAATGCTAATATTTGAATGTAGGAATTTCTTTTGAAGCTATCTTATTAGATACTATAATATTGTTGCAAGCGTCGGTTTCGTAATGGATTAAATGCATAAATCGATAAAAAGTCAATAAAATTTATTCTTTTCGCAAGAAATAAAACAAAATACTGAAATATTTCCTCAGAGATATTCGTACAATATCGCAATACCTCAAACGTTAAACAGAACGCAATTCAAAACAGAGAAAGTTAATCCAATATCACAGCGAATTCGCTACAATCAATAACAGCATTAAGCAAACAACAGTTCGCTTAAAACACCTACAACTGAGCTGAGGTGTTTTAATTCGGCTTTTATAAGCTTTTTATTTATTCACTAGAACGTTCTGGTAAAACCTATTTTCTCGATTTTTCAGGATGGCAACAGCAATTACGAGATATTTATTTATTAAATATTAAATGCGCGCGCTCTTTTATTTTTACTTTACGACGTAGCTTTCTCTTCAAAAATCGTCTGCGTTTACAAGAACATAAAACAATTTTAATTACAGTTCTAAATAAATACGAAATTCGTAACAATATTACTATCTATTCTCATTAGAATGGAGATTCGTTTAAAGAAACAGCATTATGATAGTTGCCTGTGGTTTATACATGACGTTGTGTCGTTTTTATGGTCTAGTTGTACCCGCGTTCTTCGGAAATTAAATTATTTGTCAAATTATCCTTTCGGACAATAAAATTAGTCCAATAAAATTTGATGCTAACACAAGATGCGTTCCTTCTACTGCCTGTTAGATTGCACACATTTCTTGCTGCACTTCTTTTAAACTTTAATTTAATTAATAGATCCCTCAAGGCAAGTAGAAAATGACATCAAAAATTGAAAATTAAAATATCCCGGTCAATTTTTTTCACACAGGAGTCACATTTCTTATAATTTTATTTTTCCCTAACAAGTATAAAACATTTCCATATCGAAGTAAAGGGACCGTGAGAGCACATTAAAAATTAGATTTCGTTATTTGTCTACAATTATTTACCTTTTTCTAATTTCACATAGCCGAAACACAAATATTTCGTCATTAAAACTCTTCTGTATTTGGAAATCGGACTAAAGTTCCAGTATTCGACTAAGTAAAATCCGACATCAGCATCTTGGTTAATGATTCAGAAAGGCGCAACGATAAAAAAATTGCAAAGAGATTAGTATGTATATGGCTTGAACGCATTCAGCTGATCAACGTTTCCTAAAGCGAGAGTAATAAAAGATAATCTGAGATGGATTATTTAGTACTGTAAAAAATTATTCTCTTGTGAGCTCGACGACTTTGCATCAAAATTAACATGTCAAAAAATTTATTCCAGACAGATCATTGCGTACAGAAAGCAAGCTCGAATGTCTGACAGGACAAGTGTATGCTATCTTGATCATTTTAATTTAAAGCATTGTATGATTCATTAGAAAATCGAGGGGTATTTAAAGCATAAGATGAGATGTGATTTTGTTAAGCTTTATGTAACCTTAATTATAACTTAATTTTTTGTTACAGTAATATTTAATTATTCTTATGAAAGTTTGAGTTTTTTTGTCCTCTGGTTTACCTCAAATGGAAATTCGCTGCATATATTTCTCTACTTTTTGGAAAGAAAATTTCATATATCTGTCTGGAAACAAAAGATTTTGCTGTTTGTTCTTTTCAACGAAAGAGATTCATATGAAACATTTTGCTGAGAATCCTGCTTTTAGGGATTTTGTGTACCAGAACATAAAATGAAACTGCAATATACAGCGATTGTGCTTGTTGAAACATAACGGTTATTTCAAATATATACAGATGGGGAAAAACTGTTCTGTTCCCTTAAAAAATGCATATATATTTTCTTCTGGCTTTGTTGCTAAGCAATATAGAAGCATTATTGAAAATGGTGAGATAAGGAAAGGGAAAGTATTATAAAATTGTGATGTTATTAATGAAATAAAAATGAACATTTCGTACGCATTCCTAAGGAATCCACAGAGCCCTGAGGTTGATTTAATGTACTCTTTCTCTTCATGATCTCGACTTTTACCGGAATCTTTCTTTTTTCTAAACAAGAATCTTTTAAGCGTTCTAAGGCGTAATACTTCTCTTCCGTAAATGTTTTACAAGGAGTCGGTGATGTAGCAATCCCAGGAGCCTCCCTGAACTTTTACAGTAATATATTTAGATCCATTTCGTTTCGGGGTGTACGAAGTTCATTTCTTCTATTTCTTTCTGTAAGTGAATTAAATATTCTTTAGATTTTTTCTTCAGAATCGTTTCTTTTACTTTATGCCGCAGGTTTTTGTCACTGTTTTCTGCAAATTTGTTTCAGAAGCATATTTGAGAATAAAGAACTTGGGTAAAACTGCATATTATGGGCCAGTTTTGAGCGTTTTCGAAAAGTCGCCAAATTGGTTATTTTCGCGCGTTTTAGAAAATCACTCATCATATCGCCATATTAGATGGTTGCGAATTTGAATGAATCCTGTAAACATGCAAAAAATTGGTCATGTATATCTAAACAACCTGTAAACATGCAAACATATCTAAAACAGAAGTTCAAGAAAGACAACAATAAAGTATTTGAAAGTTAATAACTACGTATTTTATGGAATCAACAACATTAAAACTTTTTATAATATCATATACGATTTTTAAGATAGTAACAAAATTAAGTAAAACGTTTTAGCACGAAATTTAAGAAATTGTAATAAGCTGTAAATGGGAATCGGAAAGCATTGATTCATATTTAAGCAAAAACTTTAAAAAAAATGCAGAAGAAAAAGGAAGATAAAATTCAAAATTTCGATCTACTGAAACATGAGCAATAGTATAGTAAAAGAACAAAAGGTGGTTAAACAATTTTAACTACGTCATTTATATTTTTACAATAAATTTTTATTTATAATAAACAGTAGAAACTACTATTTGTTTATATCTACACTAAAATGTAACAATACAATGGAGATGAAATTCAAAATGGCGCGCTCGTTTCAACCACGTGCTTAAACACATATAATGGACACACACCTCCATTCACACAAATCTGTCGCATCTTTCCTTTCAACTACTTTCATACTATTTTCACACTTAGGACATTCGTACATATTCGCAATCAAACCATAATTCAAGCACCATTCTCTCATACATCTTTCGCCGTTATCTTGCAACCGAATCAAATAAATAAAATCCACATGTTCAACTCTTTCGACGCCACTCATTTTGCTCACACAGTCTCCTAGAAGCACAGTGAAATGACGAAAATTCAAAAAGCATGCTTAAATGCTATAAACTGTAACCTTAAACCCTAACGATTTTCATGACGCCAAGAAGTTACCAGATTTGGCGCAATTTCGCTTCATTTGGCGACTGGCCGCTAATCTGCAGTCTAGCCAGAACTTGATTAACTAATTTGTATTATAGTTCGACCGCTTCATCCGGGACCATGAGCGCAAACACGCATGCGCCATTCGAACCGAATTATTCTCAAAATAGGGTGGAAGGATGGGGATTTTTTTTACCTCCGTTCTCTCTTTCCGGAGAAGAAAAGAATTTCACGTGAACTTTCACGTCGCAGCGAGTAATACGCCCCTTTTGGGTGAGTCTATATGTTTTGGCAGAATGCCAGCCAGGGTTGCGTTTGAGACGGTCGAACTATAAGAGTTTTAAGAATCTTGACATTCACATTACTTTCATTTCGCTGGTGAAATATTATTCTGAGTCTATGGTACGTTTTAGGTTGGTATCCCACTTCCTTTTATTTCAGACGAACAACTGTTTCAGACAATTTTCTACCTGCTTTACCACTGAAAGAAAGACGCACGATCTTTCTCCTTCCTTTTGGAAAATTGTTCGTTTTCAATTGCCAGTCTGCTATCAGCATCAAATTCCTTGTCATCCATCGTAATTTGTATTATAAAACTACTTTCCCCATTACATGGTAACCTCAAAATAATCCGCTGTGATTGGCTGTTTCATACTACGTAACAAAGCAGAAAAATTGTTGTAGGGATATGTTCTTTTGAAATGTTTTAATGTGTGATACAAAATTTCGTAAAGCACTTATTTTATTTAATATTCTAGCATATATTTTAGTATACAATTTTGATATTTGCAATTGTCATGAAACTACACCGTTTAAAATTCAAAATCTGGAAGAACATTACAATTTCGATGATTGAACCTCCGATGTGGCAAGACTGAAACTTTTCCAGGCTACTATTTAATACTTCATTTGGCAATACATATCTCTAGTACACAAATACAAATGTAGTAGCAAATTTAAGTAAATACATTTTTAAAATTTATTTAAGGTATTTATTTTAATTACTTTGTGACAGTTATTAAATTATATAGCTATTTTATTCCGTCAAAAGAAAGATTGGCGTGTCATTTAACAGTTACCGAAACCAATGAGCTATGCACTAACGAGAAGGGGAAAAGCACCAGGGAGAAATTGGACTCAGGCGTTCGGGCGACCTGCCGATGTCTAAATGCTCGGGCGTTTCAGGTGACTTCGCTGTGAAAGAGGTAAATAAAGGTAGCTCTATTTTTGTTTATTTGATTTTAGATATGGGAGGACTTCAAGAAGCTACCACACTCCTCTCAGGCACCCTAAAAGTATAATTGTCTGTTTATTACGCCATTTTGTTTCCAAACTAACCTTTTGCCCATTACTCACCTTTATGCACTTATATACTTCTTCATGGTTTTTTGGCAAAATTTTTAGACATGTGTTATTATCATCAAGTAATGATAATGAGCTATATTCCAGGATTATTGCTGCTATTGTATTCGATATTCTGTACAGAGAATGGTAAGACCTGAAAAATTAGAGGCGTTATATCAAGCCTTAATGAGTATTGAGAAATTTAAAAATTTCCCATATCTTTCAAACCCTATTAGTAGTCATGTGATTAAGACTGCTGAAAACTAGGATATGGGTCCACGCTTGATCTTAGATGAACGGGCTGGCTGCGTGGTATTTTGTTTTGTGGTTTCCCTAAGTGTAAAGTGAATACGAGGTTGTTTATCTTGGAAAGTCCTCACGAAGGCATTCCTCCTCTTGGGCTAATACCCATTCTACGCTTTGCCATACTTGAATAACCTAAGCTACTCACACATTTGAAGAATAAAAACATTGTTTTCTATTCATATTGTTTAGAAATCAATATTTCACAGATCTATACGTTAAGGATGCCTAAACGGGATAATATTTAAAGATACTGGCTAACGTACCGAGGGTCCCGGTTTCGAATCCCACAGAAGCTTTGGCCGTTTGCAAGTGTATAGTGTCTCTGCGACATGGGAACGTTATAATACATGCCGAATTGAGAGTCATGTGGAGTGATTTGATGGTAGGGAATGAGGAATTGAAAACCCTCGTTCCTCCTAGGTTCTGTCTTCCTAGGTTCCTCTGGTTCCTTCTAGGCAAAGAATATGTACTGTTAAGAAGGAAAACTTCGCAGAAGCAGAAGTGGATCCCTTCCAACGAAAAGGGAAACAACTGCGCATGCGTGAAATATCTGTCGCCAAAAAGCGCCAAAGCTCGAAGCTGAATGTCGAAGTTGGTTTGGACAGGTTCGACCGTTACGTTTAGCAAGAGTTTAAACAAAGAATAGGTTCTTTGGTTTCAAGTAGCGATATGGACAATGGAAGTTCAACAGCCAGTGAAAGTGAAACTTCACCTAATATTTCATCACTTCCGAGTTTAAATTATCGCGACAAGTCAAAAAACGATTCACCTTAACCCGTGTTCCTCAATTTCCTATACACGTCGTGGAGGAGGAAAATGTCGGCTAGGTACCAAAGAACCGGCACATCACAGATGGAAATTCTCGCCAACAGATTCCGTCGCCAAATCCCTTGGCGAATGTTCCCTTTTCTTTGTAGCGGCGTTGCAGACAAAGTGGTTTACATTACGTCTATGGAGCCTTTCCTTCTTTACATAGAGGTTCTTTGTTCTAGGTGCCTCCTAGTTTCTGTTTTTCAAATTTGGGGTGGAACTGGGCAAAGCTGTACTAATACCTGTATGGCTCTTAAGGTTCATGCCAACAACAGATGCAATTTGGCACTCCTTGCTACTATAAAATCTTGGGCTTAGTCTCAAGCGATCACACAAGATGAACAACAGTAGCAATAACAACATAAGTTAAGAGGTTTACAGGATTTTTTTAGTGCGTTTCGGAGCAAAAAAGTCGTGGTTCATTTTTCAGTGTTTTTTTTAGTGTGTTCTGATTCATTACGGAAGCTATGGTAATGAAAAGGCTAATTTCTTGGCGAAGAAGGTAATTATGAATATCCAGGAACCTAGAAAGAGCATGAGTTACTATTCTGAAGAGCTCTTCACAATATTTAACTTAATAAATACATTTTTTTGTAAACAGACATAACAAAAATGTTTTGTACTAATCCGCATGTGGTTTCGAATTTCCTCAAAACATGCTGCTGTCGCGTCGTACCATGTTTGTCTGAAGATTTACTTTCATCGATCTGAACTATCGAATACTTCTATCTTCGTTTTATACTCTCCTAGATAACCCATGACAGCAATCCTTTTGAAGAATGTTCTATAACAGCGTTTCTCAACGTTTTGAGTAACGCGTACCATCTAAACAAAAACTGAAAAATTTTAATACCACCACTACATTTTACAATGATTATTTTTCAGTTTCTCAATAGAAATATATAAAAAGAATATTTGCCATTTGCACAACTTGCTCGAATTTTTATTAAATATGCACACGTAAAAAACATTACATTAGAAATTGGTTACCATTTTAATCATCAAATTTTAAGTTATAATACTTTAATTCTAAAATTTATTGTGAAATTTGGGCCTGATTAAGAGAGATCGATTCCTTTATGTCTCACTTAACTTAACCGTAAATTACGATCCACTTTTAATTTTGTTCTGCATTTTTTTTTCAAATATAACATGGAATAAAATCCTTGTTCACGTAAATAGGTTGTGCAAAAAGGGAATCAAATATAACATGAAGAAAACCCTTGTTCACACAAATAGCTTGTGCGAACAGGGTATAACAATTTAATAGTTTTATTTGAAATGCCTTTAAATTCTTTTTTTCAGTTCAACCTAAAGTTAGTAAGTGTGCTATTTTTGAAATTTTCAGTTTAAGTTCAATGAGAGAAATTTTCTCTCGGTTGTTCTTTTCCTTCACGAGATTTTTGATTTTAATAGTTAAAAATGCTTTGTTTCTCTGCGTACCATCTATTTGTTTCTTGCCTTACACCAATGGTACGCCTACCACAGGTTGAGAATCGCTGTTACATACTAATTCATTCCGACTGCAGTGCCCAAAATACTGGTCAGCCTAAGTCTCATAATTAAACGGCCAATTTGTAGAGTCATTAGGTTATTCTGAAGCAAGAGATGTGAAAAATTCTCAATGCTCTAGCCAGGACTCAAACCTGAAGCTTTGGAATCCACTCCAAGCGTGCTACCCTTACACCACGAAAGTATGCAGAAAGGAGAGACGAAGTTCCTTATACAGTGTGTTTATAAAGTCCCGGACCCATTTTGATCTTTAATAACTCATAAAATAACGAAGATATAAGCAAACTTATGCGTTTATTGATGGAATAACTTATATATTTTCTCTTTCAGGTTTGACTATCTTTACTTTTGTAAATATCTCCTGCGCGTGTGGTTAATTTCAGATAATTTCATTTTCCAGTCAAAATATCTGTACTTTTCTGTAACGTTCTCCGACGAAGCATCCTTTCATCTTTCTAGCATTGTTAATCGTCATAATGTGCGCATATGGGGATCTGAAAACCCCGATCAATACCGTGAGGCAGAAAAGGATTCCCCAAAGGTTAATGTGTGGTGTGAACTAATGCACGACCGAGTCATTGGGCCTTTCTTTTGTACAGAAAAGACGGACTCATCAGTCATATACTTAGACACGTTGGAAAACTAGAAAATTTCCACAACTAGAAGATCTTCAGCCACATGTATTTTTGCAACACGGTGGGGCACCACCTCATTAGGGTACCATCGTTCGTAGTTCTTTGAATGACCATTTTACAGGAAGATGGATTGAGCGAGGAGGTCCAGTTCCTCGGCCACCCAGATCATCTGATATAACGCCACTGGACTTTTTCCTTTGGGGATTTATAAATAACAACGTTTACAGGAGGAGAGTGTCGAACACTGAGGAGTTAAACGCCAGAATTAGAACCGCAATAGCCTCTGTGGATGCCGACATGCTTGCCGGTACCTGGCGTGGCATTGAATATCGACTGGATATTCTCCGTGCGACGAAGGGGGAACACGTGGAAATTCATTGGCAAAGCTCATGAAACTTTTTGAGTCTATCTAACTATTTATGTTGTTAATTTTAATCTATCTTTATTATTTTATGAGTTTTTAAACATCAAAATACGTCCGGGACGCATATAAGCAAAATGTACACTGTTGGAACAACAGCTTAAACTTGGCCAATGACAGTCCAGATGAAGATCACCATTAACTCCGCCCACATGAGTGATGTCATATTTCTGACGTTTCTTTACATTCTATTGTTCGGCGTTACGAAGTGCGTTCTTTGAATGTACATTTAGTTTGAACTGTTTGATTGAAACTGTATATATGCGTATACATTTGTATACAACAATTTAACGTTTGTTTCGGAATATTAAGGATTACTCAGAGCTTAAATTGCACCGGAGCCGACCGAAGCCCAGCTCCTGTATTTCTTAGTTTTGGGGATATATTCTAATTCTAGCCGGAGAGTACTTCTTTTATGTAACTCAACAACAATTTTAGCAGCAATTTAATATCGAAAATTTTATTTTTAACAATAAAATTACGTTAAAAATCACTTATTAAATTTTAATTTATCTCTTTACAATTTATATAATTTTAATTATTTAATTTCTTTAGTTATTTAAATAGATAATAAATTAAATTTGAATTAATTATATAGTAATTATCAATCAAACAATAATTCATAAATTTTAATATCAATTAAATCATTATTAATTAATTTGATAATTAACTGTTTAATTTTTAAATTATTAATAATTTTAATAGTCATTTTGTTTATTTATTTACACATCTGCCTCTTTCCTAACGGTCTTCTATAGGGCTTTAGCACTTCTACTTTTAGAAATTAAGCTCTGGGATTACTCTACTGTTCCAATACAAAATTAGATCTAGTCAGATGGAGGATACTCATGGCTGGAACATGCATGTGAAGTGTGGTTTACAAATTATTCTGCATACTGAGAATCAGAAACTTTTAAGTAATGAAGAGTTAAATCATTTAATATGTCAAATGTACCTGCAGGAATTAACCAAGCAAAATTATCTTTTCTTGGTTAGAAATGTTAATTTGTGTCGTAAAATTAAGAAAAAAAAAAGCTTTAGAGATTATTCGTTGGAAATCTGGCATCCTGAAAAATGGTCAATGGAGAAAAATGTCAAAAAGGAGAAATATATGTATATATAGATATACGCATACATACACACTCACACACATATATTGATACATATAACTCACATATAATTATATATTGAAAGTATATGTATGTGTGCCCATACTCACGCATATATATATACACACACATGCATATAGAGAGAAATTTTATAAAGTTCGAGACATAAATTTGTATTCCTTCTCGAACAGTAAGAAAATAATACTTTAAAGAAAATTTAAAAAATAGCATCATAGAGCAAATTTTCATTGCAGAGTATAAATGTTGTTCATTCAAAGAGCGCACTTCGTAACGCTCAATAGAATGTAAACAAACTTCAAAAATATGACATCACTCATTTGGGCGGAGTTAAAGGTGACGCTCATCTGAATTCTCATTGGCCAAACACAAGCTGTTGTCCTAGCAGTGTACATTTTGCTTATATGCGTCTGGGACTTTATGAACACCTTGTATATTCCCTCATTTAAAGGGAGAATGGATATGATGGGACCCAATGGATAAATCCTAGTAGTGGTGAATTACCTTCCACTACCCTTTTGTTTGGGGGCCTCTGTGGAATCGTTAGGTTATTTTGAAGCAGCAGATACGAAAAATGAGCAATGTCCTCACCGGGCCTCGAATATGGACCTCTCAAATACGCTCCGAGTGCGCTACCGTTACACCACGAAGGCATGTTGTCAGGAGGAATAAAATACTTAACGAATTGTCTGACATTTGTGAAATAAATAAATCAACTGGCCTTTACTTTATCTTGCAAAATAATATACTCTTTTTTCAAGCACGTTATATTGTCGACAAAACTTCGTAACAGAAACTGTTCAAGTAGTTATTAAATTCATGATGGGCAGTGAACATGAAACTGGAGTTTAAATTCAAAATGAACTGATAAGAAAAGCAATGGAAAAGACTGCGCAATTATCGAAGCAGGAAGTTTGAAATCAATCATTATACCTTATGCATTTTTTTGAAATTAAACACATTTAATACAGTAATTTAATTTAATACAAGGATGATGATAATTCATATTAAATTGAGTATCAGGATGATATTTGATTCATTATGCCACATGGCTTTACTTAGAATCATATTCTGCAAACCTGTAGTGAAGCGCATATAATGAATGGGATTCATCATCGATAATTATGAGATGCAACTCTGTCGACCCGAGTAATTATTCTATCATTAACTTTAATGATAGTAACAATTTCTGTGCCAAAATCTTTAAAAATTATCATTAAACTTTCTCTAGTACAAAATATGCGAAATAAGCGCTCGCGGCAGATCGACAGAGGGGGAAAAACTCATTAAATGCGAATTTCGTCCAATCCAGCTTAGTCCTTGGTGGATTTTTTTTTAATTATTATTTTTTATTTTTTATTTTTGAAAGCTAGAATGAAAGGAAAGAATTTCTATTTTTAGAAAGCGGAAAATTAAAATACCCTTGTACTTCTTTTTTGATACTAATCTTCCAAAAATAAAGAAAAGCTGACGTCATTGTCAGGGTCCTTT
>KK115621.1:547831-561175 GCA_000611955.2 Stegodyphus mimosarum | reverse complement strand
AAAAAGTTTTTTTGTTCTGTCATGCAAAAAGAAAAAAAATGTTGTAGAGCGGAAACTGTGAAAATTAGCTTCCGTGAGCTATAAAAACTATTTTATTTCCCCTTATTTTGGTCAGAATATTACCACATATTCGGTATTTTCATACATTAAGGCATGGCATTCATTTTTATTAATATTATGAGTACTTTGAAAGGAAAAAGCTTAGTTACAAAACATTTTAATGAGTTTTATGTTATATTCGTATTATATAAAGAAGAATCTTACTGAATTTCTCTATGTCTGTGAAAACATAGTGCATCGTGGAGTTTCTGGTTTATGAATTGAGGTTTTGTGTTAACTTTACTGTTTATTTTAGCTTGTCAGGACTGAATGTTCGGTGCATACTCTTGGCGAACATATTCGTGAAGTAACCAAGTCCTGATCTTGAACAGGGAGCTGAATGCAGCTATGTTCTGTGGTAGAAAACTGTGGTTAAGTGGCAGAAGAACTGCACGTAAGAAGGATTTAAAATCCTCTTTTATTAAACCACAATTATATACAGCCACTTCCCAACTCGGGAGGGATACAGAAAATAATGACCGCACTTGGGTCTAAACTGAACAATCAAATAATTTAAACTAAAGTTAAGAAGAAATTGAAGTAGTCGTTGCTCACAGAGCTATAAACGCGACGTTGGACTCTATGCTAAACAATGGGTAGCAGGATTTAACTAATACTAACGCAATTAGATTTACTTAAATAAGTAATAGAGTAACAGCGCTAAGGCTTGGAATTTAAATACTAGCTGGTCAGGCAAGCGTTGAACAGAGTAACCGTGGTCTGAGACTAAAAGCTCTCTCACACTGAGTAGTTCCTCGCTACCGTTTAAATACAAACTTGGCTCCACTTCGAATTAGCATAAAGCTGAAATGCGCGCTCATTCTAACGGGAAGTTGAAATAAGAACACATAGGAAAGGCAGATTAAAATAAAAATTTGTTAGTTTAAACTAAAACCTTACAGCTCAAATTTTGAGTTATAATTTAAATGATTCACCTTCGTTTGATCTTTATTTAATACCATCTATTCATTATTTAATTTTGCCCAAAGCGTGTTTAATCTTATCGCCAAGTCTCAAAATTTGTACAGGTAAGTTGGATTTATTCTTTACTTTTAATTCTGGCATCTTCATTCCCAAGTATTTCATATTGCAGCGACTTTCACGCTTTCGCATTTTCGATTCATTCAGAAGTGGAATAGTTTGAAAGTCTGGTATATTTTATGGCAAATCACACGAGAGCTGTCTGTCTAATGGGAGGGATCGTCTTCGTGGAGGACTTTCTAAGTGAAACTTGCTGGTATCTACAATACACATGGAGAAAACCACGAAAACGCTCATGCAGCTAGTCCGTTCCCCAAAATTCGAACCCTGAACCGAACTACCAACATTCAGTGACTTCCCCGCTCAGCCTTTGATCGGCCACTAGTTTAAAAGTTCTCTACAGATAGAATTAATCTTTTTATCAATGTCCGTTTTCAAACGCAACTTCTTATTTTCATTTAAAAATGGGCATTGATAAAAAGATTATTCCTATCTGTAGAGCACTTTTATTGAAAAATGGTCATTTGCTGTGCTTAATCTAAACTACCTCTTAAAACTGCACTTCTTGGACTAGATGATCATCACTGAGAGTATGGATTATTATTGGAATTAGCATTTCCAGCGACAGAGTTTCAGTGTCTGATGGACATTTAACCCCTCTCTCATTAAACTTCAGCTTTTGAGATTTTCTTTAAATCTGCCGATATGTTACCATAAACGATTCTTGTCCTGTGCGATTTATCGCTAAATATTGCTATTTCTATCTGGTTTAGGATCAAGCCCAGGCTTTAGTATCAGGGTTTAGGATCAAGCCCAGGTTTTCTGGAGTTTTTCCCATATGTAACCTATATGTCTTTTAGGAAGTCCTTCAGAAGACATCCATCCTCTTAAGCAGATTGCCCTAATGACTGTATTCAAATAAATAACTAATTAATTATGCGTGGTTCTTTGATTTCCCCTGTGGTTCAGAATATCCGTATGGTTATTATGAACAATTTCTGCAAACATATTCCAGTAAAACATATAAAAGAATCTATTTGAAATTCTCTTTGGGACTGTCTCTAATTCTCGTTTCCTACTTCCAGAAGCATTTTAGGACACCTTTTGCTCGTTTCAACGGTGGCTAACCACATCCGTTATTTGAAATTGTGAGCATCTCAAAGGAAACAAGACTGAAAGAAATATCAGCTGTTAAAGTGTGTATGCATCTTTTAGAATACCTTTAAACGTAAATATTTAATTGCAAAGCAATTATTTAAAATTCACTATAAATATTACAATTATATTTAAATGGAAGCCTGTAGTGCAGAATTGGGTGCCCCTTTGATTGGCGACAAATGTTGTTCAGTTTGGAGTTGAGTAACTTTGGTTTAATCTTATATGACGCCATCATTCTTCTGATTTTTTAAGTGAAAATAGATCGATGCGTACATGGACAAAGCCAAAGCAGTGCGCAGTGCCGAAAGTTTGTGCAATTCTCTGATGTTTTTAAGTGAAAATAGATCGATGTGTACATGGACACCGAGTTTGTGCAATTCTTTGACTTGTTATTTTCGTTTTGTGTAGCACCCATCTTGGAAATGTGTCTTGCTGGCGCTGATCCTGACGTTAAAAAAGAATCGCCAAAAGAACAACGGGCACCCAATTGTAAACTTTTACCAAATAGAAGTACTAGAGTGGTTTTACTAGAGATACAGTTCAACAAAATGGTTAAAAATTCAAAAATCCTTTTAATATATATATTTTTTTAAAATTTCATTCTTATATTAGATTGTAAGTTTTCTCAATTGCGAATTACTAAAGATTTTCTAGAATTTTCAGACTTGCTAGAATAGGAGCTGAAATAAACGGTTAAAGCCAAAAATGCATTTAAGAAACGTAGAGAAATTCTTCAGTAAGCAGAGGAAATGAAATCGAATTACAAAAGAGGGTTTCTATGCAAAACATTTTTATTTAAAATGGATCTAAAGAGGAGATATGCACTAAAAGGAGAAAAATAATTTAGTATAAAATTTAATAGAAATAATAAATTAAATTCACCTACAATTTTATATCACGAATAAGAAAAGTGTGAGGTGCCCATCTTAAATTAAAAAAAAAAAACAGATGACAGGAGCGAAAAGTTTAATTTATGATCTCCGAAAATTTCAAACATTATATCCGATGCATTTTTATATGGTGAAATTTTAAAACCATATGCATAAATAGTCTAAAAAATCAATCAATTTTTTAAAATTCGCTAAAAATTCAGATATTCAGTTCAGATATTTTCATACGAGAGTCGTTGAAAATATTTTTCCGTTGTATTCGATGGTGTAAATAGTGAAATTCAGATATTTTTTATTCGTTAAATGAAGATATGTACAAAGAATTATATACGCATTAGATAAAAAATTAAGTTGAATTTTCAAAAATCGCTTCACACCATTAAATTGTTATCGGAAACGTGTGTGGAAAAAATGAGTTCCATAACTTATCAGGAAGTAGAATAGAAATCAAAAATAGAATTCCACCCATACTGAAAACATCATGAGTGATCTAAATAAAGTATATAATTGTTAATAATTGTTACATATTAGTTCAAACCGAATAAATACAAAATTCTAAACAAACATTAGATTTCAGTACAAAGGTTAAAAATAATGTAGAGACATTAGGTATTTTTGAAAGCAGGAGAGATGAAACATGAGCAATGCCTTCGCCGGAACTCGAAATGGGGATATCTCGAATGTGCGCCTAGTGTGCTGACCACTACACCACGAAGGCATGCTAAGAAGGCGGGAGAAGTACCTTATATGCTCTCCCTTTTAAAGGCGACTGAAGATTAGGGGATCCAGTCACCAAATCCTGGTGGCGAAGAATCATCATCCACCACCTTTTTTTGTTCGGGCGCCACTGTAGAGTCATTAAGTTTTTTTGAAGCAGGAGATGTGAAAAATGAGCAATGCCCTCGCCGGGACTCAAACGTCGAACCTCTCGAGCGTGCTGACCACTACACCACGAAGGCATGCTATGAAGGTGGGAGAAATACCTTAAAATATATTTGATTTAACTATTTGAAATGAAGTCCCATAGAGTTTCATCCTTAGCTTTTAAAATTCTAAAATTTGATTTAAAAAAATTCCATTATTCGATAGATACAGCTATGTTTGCTTCGATGTTGTCCCTTCTCTTCCTTTGAGTTCATGCTGTTTTATTATTATTATTATCATTCGTTCCAAATACACGGTAATTCAAGTAAAAGGGCAATGCCTCGCTGGGACTCAAACCTTGGACTTCTCGAATACGCGCCGAGTGTGCTGACCATTACACCACGAAAGCATGCTAGAAGTTGGTAGAAATACCTCATACAGTCCCTAATTTTGTTTGTGAATTTATTACATTTTATATGAATTAGATTTTTTTTTTTGAGTAAAAAATGTTTGAAAAACTTTTACCTGTAAATGTTAGAGGAAAACATAGGATTCACCTAAATTTATGAATCAATTTGTAATTATCAATGCAAATTAAAAGTGATTATATTGATAAGAAATAATTTATGTTTACGTATTCGAAAGCTATCAATTCAGTGACTTTTCAAGATGCCTTCCCAAAAGTATTATAATGATCATAAATAGGAAATTTTTACTTTTGATATAATAATAATAATTTTCAGTTTCTAGGAATACAATATTTTAACTATGCAATGAGATTTTATAGAAAAATAATTGCGCTAATAATAGCAGAAATTTTCATGCTTTTTGTCATCGAAGTTGTCTTACTCACCTTAAACGAGCAGTAAATTAAATTAGTTTTAATCTTACAAATACATCGAAATGCAGAATATCCGGAAAAGAGCTGAAACATGTCTGGTGATTTAGACGATGTCAAAATCTTACCAAGGAATGCTAAGAAGGCGGGATAAATACCTTATATACTCAGCCTTTTAAAGGGCCACTAGGGATTAGAGGACCATACCGCCAAATACGGATGGTGGAGAATCATCATCAACCACATTTTTTAGCTCGGACGTCACTTTAGAGACATTAGGTACTTTTTTGAAACCTGGAGACAGGAAAAATGAGCAATGCCTTCGGCGGAACTTGAATCACAGACCTCTGAAATACGCGCCGAGTGTGCTGACTACTACACCACGACTGCATGCTAAGGAGGAGGGAAAAATACTTTATATAACATTAAAATCGTATGGTGTTTTATTGCTAAAACACGCAACATAATAAGAACTTAAAAAAAATCTTGAATGAATGCCCCAGAGCTTTAAAACTCACATCTTTCTTTTAGAAAACAAACTGTTTTACAATGCGCTGAAGACTGTTTTGTACCAACTAACTTAACGTATGGCGTTACTTTAATTTAGTTGCAAGAACATGGTAGTGTTAAAGCTATCATTTCTATTCTTAACAGATTCCGCAGCACTGATTTAATAGAGTTAATGAGGGTGACAAGGCTTAGTGACAGTGACAAATAGAATATTAATCTGCTGGTGTAATCTTGCTGCAGAAAGACATTTTGTGGCAGAAAGACATTTTGTGTTACGTTTGTGGCAATTTAGTTTGTCTAAGTAACAGTTTATTTTAATCAGCATTTTTACCATCCTTTCTTACTTCAGTTACCTTGTAGGGATTATTTTAATTTTCTAATAGATATTTTTAATTTTGAAATCCTTCCCATAAAAGTCTTGTTTTCCACCTACAACTGTCTGCCAGAATGAGATTTCAGTATTACATTTTATTTATTTATTTATTTTTTTTTTGTAAATGAAGTAGAACAAGTATTTAAGGGGAAGTTTAGAAGGCCTCAGAAGATGCTCAGAAGTTCTCAGTAAAGAGTGTTTTGCCTTCGGGCCACTTCGTTGCTTTAAGCCTATCTTACTACCTTCAGCCTTAGTCTTACGTGTCTGTTATTATTTTGCTGGTGAGGTTTAATTACGGGCCAAATCAGTTAGTTATTTTTCTACAGCTTTGAATAAAATTTACCTAGTTAGAATTAGTTCCCTATTTTCTACCTGAAGTTAAAGTCCACTTGGAAGCTTTCCTATAAGCCCAAGAAGGACCGTCTGTAGCATTTCTTCAGCAGAATAAAAGGATATTTTAACCGATCTTTGGGCTTACATTTTAAAGTTGCAAGAAGACCAGCGAATAGTCCCTAGATACTTCATTGAAGATCTAGTAGCTAAGGACTAGTAAATTAACTAGATCTTTATAACGCAACTCGTTCTTTCCAGAAAGTTATCTAGACTTTTATGTTATTATATTTTTTTTTATTTTATTTTACGAGAAACGAACGGAGCTTGGAGTTGAATTAGCCATTGGTAGAATGTCTGATGGTAAATCTGGTTGCTGTAGAATAGTCTCTTAAAATAGATGCCCAGATACTAAGCTGCAATTGAACGTTTAAACGTGTTACTATCTCCCAGGAAACATTGTGGTTCCTGTCAGATTGTACTGAACTGCAAATTCTTCTAATGTAAAGTTTGATTCCATAACTAACATCAAGTCAGTTAGACTATTATATAGTAATGTATTTTAAGGTCAGATCTTAAACATGGAAATATTAAAGCTAATTTTGTTTTTATTCAGTTTTTCTGTTTGACTGAACTTTGCGCTTCACTCCCTTCACGAAACCACATGACACGGGAATTTATTGGCACTTGTTAGAATCCCCCCATAGTTGTAACGTTATTTAAGTACTATACCAATACTGCCAATCTAATACAGGTGTCATATGTTTATTGAAAATTTTATAGCGTAAGTTTGCACTGAAATTTGCTTCCTTCTAGCAATATCCCAGCATCAGGAACGGCAACAGCATGAGTGTAGTGAAAAAACACCACGTCAGCTTCTCATCTGGTAACGAAATGTTCAAATAATGGAGCCAGACAGCATCACATCATATCATATTAAGGATAATGACAGTGGTCAACCTGTGAGATTCATCTTATAATACTTACGTTTACAGAGTTACGACAGTCTCGTTACCCACCATGTATTACATAGATGTTAATGAATTGTTGTTTCTTATTGTTGCAGATGCCGATTTAGATATAAATCACCGCTGATGAGTCCATTTACATCACGGAGGAACGAATCTTAATGAGCACGTGGGATCACGAACAATCCCATACAGGAAAATCTATAAACGATAATCAGTATGATTTCATTGTAACGTTTCAGAAACTTTTCCATCTAAAAACAATAGTTATAGGGTGGAAGTAAAAGCTCTTTGAAACTGGTTGCATAAAAGATAAATTCCTCTTTGGATGACCACCAACACGACTGGAAATGTGTTTGGAGGCTGCAGCATCTGCTGAACGTTCCCCAAAAAAGTTCGTTCATAAGCGGCCACAAGACTAGGTTCCACACTCAGCATTATAAAAACAAACGAAGAAGGAGTTCAAATTAAAGGCATTTAAACTTTCGTTTGTAAACGAATTGATTGACAGTGACATGCAAAGACGTCAGGAAGCCCATGGGCGATTGCTCGATGATTTTACAACTCTTCCTTCAAGGGAAAAGTATTTTTCTTGGAAGAGTTAGCAATACATCGCAATACGAAAGCCAAATACGTTAATTTCTGGAGTAAAGAAAACCCACACTTTTATGAAAAATTTAAAGAAAACCCATCATGGCTGCAATTTCTGCAACCCAATGGTAGGTCCATATTTCTTGGTCGGTTCTGAGAATCACATTATGTATCTCACAATGTTACATAAATGGTTTATTCCATATCTGCAACATCGGGTACTGCTTGGTCGTGAATGTTTCCAGCAAGATGGTGCACCAGCCCATTATGCTATTGTCGTCAAAGAATTTCTCAGTGAGGTATTTCTTGATTATTGGGTTGGATGTGGTTCTGTCCATCAGCTTGCACCTTTAGAGTGGCCACAGTCCTGATCTGTAATCTTGCTAAATTGCATTATCGGGGTAAATTAAACAAAAGGTTACTACCACACGTTAAGAGACAGTTGACGAACTTAAGGATGCTGTATGATGTGCATTTACTGCCATTACGTCAGCAATGTTGAGGACAATACTATGCTGTTGTGAAAACGATGGTGTACACACAGACATTTAGGAAAAAATACTAAAGAATAGCCACACTACCTCAAAGTTCTCCTCTTTCATGATTCCACACTAATACTATGCGACCATCTATGAATATGTGGACTCACGATAGGGGAGGTAACGGAACTTTGTATACAACTATTTACCTCTCACTTCTTCGTGAATTTATGTTACTGTAATAGAAGCAATAGATATCTCAGTGCGTATATCTTAGGAGTATTCCATTTAACTGAAGAATCAGTATCACAGTTTTACAAGAATAAGGGCTCAATTTATTCAGCGCATAATCGAATTCAAATGTTAACGAGCACAGAGTTTTCTTTGCTGCTGTGTTGTGATATTTACCATTTGTTTATCAATAAATACTATTAATTTATAACGTTCTTTATGGAATCCTGTTTTCTACAATTTGAATTATTCACCTAAATTTTGTTTTTCCCTTTTAGTACTAGAAAATTAGTAAAAGGGGGGGGGAGGAAGGCAAGTAAATATCTCTGACATAAGCCCTCTTTCAGCTCGGCTCGAAGAAAAACAAAGAAAAGTTTCTTCTCGTGAGCTACAGCAGAATGCCCTCGTCGGAACTTGAACCACGGACTTCTGGAATACGCGCTGAGTGTGCTAAACGCTACACCACGACGGCATGCTAAGAAGGCGGGAGAAATACTTTATTAAAATCATATGGTATTTTATTGCTGAAAGACGCAACATAATAAGAACTTAAATAAAAATTTGGAATGAACGCCCCAGAGCTCTAAAACTCGCATCATTCTTTAGAAAACAGAATTCATCATAGTCCATACTTATAGAAATTATCAAGAACCTTTTGAAGGAGTGATGCAGGCCAAATACGTTACCTTATGTAACGACTTATTTCTCCCGTTTCCTAGCATGCCTTCATGGTGTAATTAGAAGCATACTCGACGCGTATTCGAGAGGTCCGCGGTTCGAGTCCCGGTGAGGGCGTTGCTCATTTTTCACGTCTGTCAGCAACAAAAAAAAACTATGACTCTACAATGGCGCCCGAACTAAAAGAAGGTGGTGGATGATGATTCTCCAGCTCCAGGATATGGCGACTGGGTCCCCTAATACCCAGTCGCAGTTTAGAAGAGGTATATAAGGTATTTCTTCCGCCTTCGTAGCATACCTTCGTAGTGTAATAGTCAGCACGCTCGACTCGAATCGAGAGAGGTCCGAAGTTCAAGTGTCGGCGAGGGCATTGCTCATTTTTCACGTCTCCTGCTTCGAAATAATATAATGTCTCTACAAACTAAGTTGAGATGGGCCAAATGTGGAATATTACAATCACGTTATGAGAGGAGAGGCTTCATATGCTCAATGATAAATGCATACATTACTTCAGGACTCAAGCTTGAACTCTAATCGATAAATTTCACTGACTGCATGTGTTCTGTATTGTCAAAAGTGTAAAGTTATTCGTGATTATACTGTGTAAATAAAATACTAATATCTAAAATAGGTTCAATTACTGTCTCTGAAACTCACGAGATCAAGAACGAGGCAGGCGATTGTCTCCTTTCGTTTAAAAGACCACTTCAAAGGGTAGACAAACTACTTTAGGAAGCTTCTCGATACTCGGACCTACTGAAAACCACAATTAGATGCGCAAGAAGACCACGAACAACTGAGCCTTCCACGGCTAGTGGAAGAGTAAATTGAATTGAAATATCAATAAATTATGCACATATTACAAAGTAATATATACAATATTTCGTTTACGATGAATGCTAGAATATTCCTAGCTCTTCCTATAACGGTTTTTTAATGGTCTCTAAAGGAATTTCTCTCTGTTTCACATTTTCTGATGTCTTCGACACTTTATGATTGGAACATGCTGGGAAAGGATGCTCCTGTCATAAAGTGTAATTAAATAATTTACCACACTCACGTGTAGAAAAGAGTATCTCATTTAACGAACAATTTGAGTAAAGAAAGCCAGTGTAGAAAACGAATTATGTTCCATATACTAAGTACTACTGTATATTTACTGTAACATTTTTTCTGTAATAACAGTAAGAGTTTTTTTCTTAGTGTTAAGGTGCCTAAAGGCAGTTGGTAACCAACTCAAACTAAAGGTACGGACTCCATACCTGTGCGGGGTTTGTTTACTTGATTATGGCAAAGCAGAGGAGGGTTCAGTGCTTAAGGAAAGGATAACTTCGAGGAAGAAGTTCTAAGGGAAACTGGCTAGTATCAACGTTACATATGGGAAAAATCACGGAAACGACCATACAACCAGCTTGTTCACTGAGTTTCGAGTCCCCTCTTAACGAACGAACCCACCCGCATAAGGTCTTAGATGTATGTATCTTATTTTCTCCTTCTTTTGCGTGTATATCCTACTTGTGACGAAAACAAGAAATCGAGGAGGTCACGCCCTGTAGTTCACACGGGGTAACGCCCTCGGAGATGAGGTACTTGAATACCGAACTCGTTTGTCCATAATCCTCAATGTGTGCGCCCATTGAAAACATGTTAAGAGCTCTGGAAATGCAAAACTTTTTCCACTTATGTTGAGGTTTATATACACAACCTAAATTTTCATTAATATAATTTTGATACAATCCCCTCAAACAAAGTTTTTCTTTTTAAATACAAAGCTTCTTTCACGTTCAAAATTAGAATATTTGATACGAAGGAAAAATATCTTATTGAATTCTGACGATGAGAAAATATGTTTTGGAAGATAATGAACCTGGTGACAAAAGAAAGAACGACGTTGTTGCGCAAAAAGTTATTTTTTTTATATTTTTAAGATACGTTTTAACTTAGCTTTATAATGCGAAACGCTCTTTTTTTCTAATGATTAAAAGCATCTGCATCATTTGCTGAGATAGGACCTTTGATTAATAAGCTGAGTTCCAAATTGAATATTTACCTAACAAATACATATTTTAATGAAATATTTCGATCTTTAAATTTAAATAAAAAAGTATATATATATATACGTATATTAATTCATTATTGTGCTGTTGGTAAAAAGAAGACGTGGATAAGAAACTACTATCGAGTGATATATCTTTTTTAAAAATTCAGTTGTTTATTTCGTTATTTTATATAACCATGCTTTTAAATAAAATGAAATGACGGTGCAGTAACTTCTTGTTTTATTAAAAATGCAAAATCAATAACGGTAAAAATACTTTTGATTTATTAAATAATATGAAATAACGTACTTTTTTCATTTGCAAGTGGGACCCTTAAAAATTTCCATTCAATATATCACGTATAGGATTTGCATGAATTAAAAGTACGAAACTAATAATTAAAAAATAAATAAAATCTGAAAGGTTTCAGATTTTAAATTACGTCCAAAGGGGAGTTCTTTAAACATTTTATATGTTACTTTTATTTATTGAATATCATGTTCTTCGCAGTTAAACCATAAAATTCAGTTAAAGAACAATATCGCAAAATAATTTTAAACTGAGCATATCTTTAGAATTTCCTACACACAGTCTCACGCGCTGCAGATAAAAATGTTTTTTCTGTACAACGTTGCCATTGCCCGCTTTGAAAGCCTCGAGTTTGTTAATCAAAAATTCGTTAAAGCTTTACAAAATATGAAATCGTTAATAAAACAAATTCCAAATTTCAAATTTGGGCTTCCAGATGCCTATATTCGCAGCAGGAGTACGGCATTCAAAATTCGATGGCTTTAGATACCGTCGTTTTATCACAATGCGAGAAACATACATACATTTATGCACATTCTTCATTATTTAATTTCTTTAAATATAATACAGGGTTGCAATATTTTGTGACAACAGTTTGAAAAGTGATACAGACTTTTAATGTTTCCGACGCAAAATCGCAAAACGAAAACAATAGTCCTTTGGGGACAAAGCCCCTTGTGACTAATAAATGAACTAACGATATATCTGTACTTATATATATGAACTTGCACTCATGAAATTTCTATATACGAACTCCAAATGAAGAATTTCCCTCCCTTTTTTTTGTTTGTTTTGCGAAATACTTTAAAATTGTAGGTGTGTTCTTACATGTGAAACACTTTTACCTCTGAGCCAAGGTAATTAATTACCTAACCCAAAGTTAGGATAGTAATGCAACATCTAGCAGGAATCGAAGGATAGGATGATCGAAGAGCACACGGAAAAGGACAAACCGAACTTAACAAAAAATATAGTATTCGTTGTGAGAAAAATTTAGGAATTTGTCTTGTATAGTTTTTCCTTGTTAAGAAATAAGCAGTTTTCCGAATCACATATAAAATAAACTATTCGAAGTGTCGACTCATAGCTGCTGAATGAGCTGGTTATATATATATGGAAAACGAGTCAGTTACACACCTATATTTTTTTAGCAAAATATTTCCGTGTGTTTGTGGGTATCCTCACTTTTACCTAATAACTAAGTCTTCAGGAACCTAGTGAACAGCTAAGTGAATAATCGCTTCATTTCAAAAACAGAGACGTAAACACAAGAAGGGTTAATTAACCTTTATTGCTCAAAGTTTTACAGATGGCCCCTTTCTCAGGGCGTACAACAAGATTGGCTCCACTTGGGCTTAAACTCAAAAGTGTAAAAAATAAAAACTTAACTAATGACTGACTTAAGAGATTTAGCCGAAGCTAACACAATTCTAAACTAGTTGACCCGTAGTATTAAATTAGCTAACGAAGATATCAAGTGCACGGAATATGACCGAGCGTAGTAACAGCTTAGAGAGATACAGACGAAAGGTAAACGCACGCTATTTAGAAATCCTAATTCTATCTACCGAAGTCAGTGGAACTTCGACTTATATACTATCTACTACTTATTTGCATTTAACTCGATTCTAAAAATTCATTCTGGTAAGGAGTTGTAAGCTGAAATTAGGAGAGATAGGAAAGTATGACAAACATAAAATAACTGTTATAAACTTAGGATAAACCTTACAATTACAAAATTTACTTTCTTTAAATTTAGCACATTGGATTCTTACATATTATCACAACTACCTTAGTAGAAGTCGTTAAATTCAGAATATGAAAGACTCTGGCAAGTATTCTCAAAACAATCCTTCAGTAAAACTACGTCGCCATTTTCATATGAGATCATTTTGTTGTATTTTAAATTCTAGTGATTTTTATAGACAAATTGCGACAGTTTTAAAGAAAGAAATGCGCAATTTACCAGCATATAAGAATAAAAATACTGAGAAAATGAGCTCGAA
>KK115621.1:533740-547807 GCA_000611955.2 Stegodyphus mimosarum | reverse complement strand
ATATATATATATATATATATTTTATAGTAACAATATATATATATATATAAGTTTAGAGCAGCCGATTGCAACGAAAACGTGAGGTACACAGCTATATGCTAGAGCAGTCCCATATACAAAATTTCAACATTCTACGATTATTCGTTTTTGAGGTATGGCAGATACTTTCAAATTCACGGTTTTGGGGATACGAAATTTACGAACTTCGGGTTCCTGTAACTTGTGGAAGTAAAGTAAGTCTTACTACCGTCTGAACCGTTTGTGGCAGATTGTGCCCGGTCTGGGCAGACCTAAAAATTTCCTTTTGTACGCACAGAAAAATTGAATGAAAAAGGATTTATAGGTTACTACAGGTTACTCTGAACCTTCTTTATTTATACTAGATGGCAGCCACAACACAAGCCAGTCTATATATTTTAGACATGTTTAGTTTTTAAAGACCCTCATTTTTCAAAGAGATCTTCCAGAATTTTTTAGGGTATAAAAGGAATCGGTTGAATCGAAGTTTCTATGTTATTCTCTTGGCTGCATGCTAACTCCTTATTCTAGTATTTAGTATTTAGTTTAAAATTTTACCTTGAAATCTTGCCTAAAATCGAAAGGCGAACATCAGGTGTGCCCAGAGTGGGATCACTGAGAGCCTAGGACAAGACCAAGAACTGTATCTTTGTTTCTGTGTAGCTGACTGGTCAGCTCATTCGCAAGGAAAGGTGGGTCAACATCTGTGCTTCATTTCCTGTTTTTCTCTTACGTCTTTTCTCTTTTTTGGGGGGAAGGGAAGGTTTGATTATCAACAAAGAAATTGTTGGGTTGATTTTCTGAAGGTCAGGGGTAATTTTATCAGTTAGCTGTTTGGTTTTTCATTAGAGCAGTTCTCTTTTTTTTTTCGCTTTCGTTCAAGGAAGTTTTGTTAGCCCTATATTTTGATAGTTTTGATTTAATTTTATTTTATAGTTTATAATTTCTAATTGTAGATATAATATCAGTTTATTTTTTTCCCATTTTTAACTCTTTGAAATCCATACCCTTCGCTAACGTGTATCCTTAACATACAGAACCGCCCGAAATACTTTTCCAGTTTCACAGCAATTTCCTCCCTTCCCCGTCCATTAACGCAGAAATAGGTGTGGAAATCCCTTTGTACTTTCTAATAAAGATTCGATTAACCTTTGACCCCGTTCTTTATAAACCTATTCTGAAGCTCTTAAACTGTAATCAGAGAATCAACAACGAAATGTTACGTGCAACCTAAAGGTAAGAAACCACAAGGTAAGGTAAGTATCTTTAAATACGACAAAGTCCAGAGAAAGGGAGTAAAGGACCCTTTATTAACTCTACATTTTTCACAAATGACACCGTTTCGAGCTTAAAAAAGCAAACAATTTTGGTTTAACTCAATAAGTAACAAGTAACTTAGACCAGAATTAAATTAGCCTAACGGCTTTTCACAGGTTACGTAACGCGCAGGCAGTCTCTGACTGATAAAAGTCGGCGTAAATAAGCCTAATGGCTAGAAGCGCTCATCGCCACAGAAATCTAATTGCTGGTAAAACAAAGATAACAACGTGACCTTTAGGCAAGCAGAACACTCTCTAAATTCACCTTTTAAAATCTTCCTTTAGATAGTAATTTTTTCTACCTCATTTAAATATGCGTTCGCTAATTCATTTACATTCTGGCAAAAAAGCGTGTGTGGAAAGCGAGAGCAAATAAAATTGACTATTAAGTGACTTAAATAAATCCTCGCAACTTTAAACAAGCAAGTAATATCATAGTAGCTTACAAACTGCATAGGATACAAAGATGTTCATTCAAAATTCTGAAGTAAAAAGCTAAGTTTACAAACAGTACAAAACCCAAGTATTTTTAAGTAGCAATAATTTTAAATCTTAAAGCATTTCATTTAAAGACGTGATAGAATATCTTATATAAAATGGTTGGGTTCATTTCCTGAATGCTATTTACGGTGGGTTTCAGTTAAATAAGGAAACATACATTTAATGTATGGCTAAAAGTCTCAGGTGTCCTTTCCCTGAATCTTTCATTAGTCCAGTCCTATCCTTAACCTTATCGATCGTAAGTTATGGGCTTTGCATTCTTCGTCAGCAACGTTTATTGGATTGAGGACATTTCCCTCTTTTCTTCAGACAAAGTAGCACCTATTACTGTCAGGTAATGGTACTTTTTGCCCAATCTCGAGATCATTTATTTATCTAGATCATACTGTTCTGTGGCAATTTTCACGTCACCAAATGTTAAATACTAACTGTTACAATAATTAGCCTACAATAATATCAAAAACCAAATTCTAATTTGCGTTGTGTATTACTAACCCGAACAACCCCTAAGACCAAGCAGGAGTACTGCTGTTAAAAACATTCACACAAGTCATCATAAGAAAAACTCTGAATCAAATATATATATATAACCAAGGATATTTATTGCAGCATTAATGGAAGACACTCAATCTTTCAACTTAAATTTCTAGATCTATGGTGTGTTCAGGTGACAACTATTTAAAATAATGCATTTAGAATTATAATATATATATTGCTAATTTCAAATATGCACCGAGATGAATTAATCAAAAATTTACACCGTAAAAATTAATATTAAATTTTCATATGCAGTTATCAAACTCTGCTGGCCAGCATAAAAATACACAGGAATTTAATGAATCACCGAGCATGGTGTCTTTACCAATATTGATAGAGATTACTTAGTTCAAGAAATTTCTTAATTTACTCAGGTAAAAATTACATACATAAATTTAGCAAATCCCTTAGGCAGTTAGAAAATATTACATATTCAAGTAGACCCGTTGGAGAAAAATGATTACATTTATTCCTACATTCAATTACTCAATTAAAGGTAAAGTAGAATTTAAATTTTTAATCGTTCCTTAATTTGCAAAAGTTAAAGTTAATTCTCAACCAAAAATAGTAACAACTTAAAGTAAAAAGGTAAAATTTAGATAAGTTAACAAATTTAATATCCTGTCTTAATTCATTATATATAAATTTTAATTACATTCCAAGTTAAAGTTAAAAGTCCTAAATAGATTAATAGTGCAGCAGTTGCTTAAATACACAGCCTGGATTTAAGATCCAGCAGAAAAACCCTTGACTAAAAGTTAAATAGAATTTAATTGGAAATTAAATACACATATAATTACTCCTTACATTAATAATTCATCACTGGAAAATTTACTTCAAATAATCAAATCTCTTAATAAAAATTTTAATTTGCCATATTACTTAGGAAACATGTTCACGGAATTTAAGTCGCAAGCTGTACTAAATTTCAGGTGAAATTAACAATCAAAAGGTTGAACTCACTTGAAGGGAAGAATTGAAAATTTAATTAAGCATTAACTCATCTTATAGATTTTTTTTTCCGGATGTCCCATTCATAACAGGTGTTGAACAAGGCTCTGCCGACGACCAGTCCTTCGCAGATGTTGAACGAGGGAGTCCGGCGAGAAATCTGGACACTTGGATCAGACACTATGAAGATGGTAAAGTGCATTCGTGCAGCAAAACAAGAGCTCCTAAAGGTTCCTCCCTTTTCCGTCTATTCTCATCCAGGCGAGTTGATGGTAGTACTCGGATCTAAGTGACCGATCAGGCAGGATCCGGATAGCGGGATTCAAGTTGCATCCACTATGGTGTCAACGTATTAATTCGATGAGGAAAAAACAACATTCTCGACTCCAACACGGGGATGGTAAAGTGCGGAGGAGTAAACTTCAAGTGATTTTTTAGATGTTCATCTTTATCTTATTTCCCATCTCCGGCTCTTCCAGAGGAAGAAAAAATAACGTGCTTCTACAGCTGCGAATCCAAGGCAAAAAGGGCTGAGCATGGCCTTGCATGACGATTTCAATCGTCCAGAATCCAGAATTTTCGAAAATCACCAAATTTGGTGAATTAGTATGCAAATCTCGCCAAACACAAAACAGTGCTGCGAAAACTTAGTTTTTCCTTCTTCACACCAAAAAAAATTCCACCCTCGCCACCCCCTTCGCCAACAAGGAGGGGTGAGGGAAAGAATGCGACAACCCTACCACGCCCCTACCACGCAACCGGACGCAGTACATGACCTTGACGAAAAAGTGCTCAAAAACGACTCTTATAGCAGAATAAATTTTTAGACACGAAATTCAACAATTTTAGCAATTAAATGGGCATAATTCTCCAACGGGGCAACGTACAGTCATGAAAGTAGGTTCATAAGAAGGGTAAATTTTTTCTCTTTAAGAGGTATAAATTTCATCCATGTGAATAAAAAGGAAGTATTTTTAAATTTCAAATATTACGCAGAAAGCAACCGATTTCCCATTGTCTCCTTTCCCGAAAGCTAATACTGTCGAACGCGTAACGTAAGAATGAGAACTCTGTTTAACTCGCAAAAGAATAATTGATTCAATAACATAAGAAATACAGTTCGTGAAGAAAAATTTAGAATAAGCATAAATTAATGCATATAATTTACTCACTCAACAATTAATTAACAAACAACTGCAATCAACTACACATTAATCCATAATTCTAAACTAACCAAAAATCACTACATAACAATACGGTTTTTACCTTTTTAGTGCATTACTGCGTTTACTAATATTTTGAATATATCTTCGAAAGTAGAATTTCTAATCCAGTTAGCTTTTGATTAAAATTTGAACGTGTCTTTATTTAAATGGTTCGGTAGCTGACTTAACATTTTTACAAGTAAGAAAAATTCTGAGTACCATATCTCAACGAAAACATCCATTTTTATCTCTCGAATGCAATTTAATGATGTTTTTGTTTGACATCCGTACATAAGGACAGAATAAAGGACTCTTTTTCCTCAAACGAATTGTAAAACTGATTTAAAATGGATTCAGAAGAGATTTTTTCGTAGCGTCTGTACGTACGTATGTATGTACATGTGTACGTTTGTATGTATGTATCTCGCATAACTCAAAACGAATTGCCTCAGAATGTATGTAGTTGTGTGTAATATGTAGTTGTGCACCTCCCTTTTTGGTTGCAATCGGTCATATCAAAAGTATATGTATATATATATATAAATTATATAATGAATTATATATATAAATTATAAAAAGAAAACTCTCCATATTACATCTCCAAGCAACGGAAATTCAATTTAAAAACATCATTGAAATGGTATTTTCCAGAATTTAAAAAGAAATATAGAATTTTCAGTCCTCCTTTCTTTAAACACAGTTAAGGAAAAACTAAATCACAAAAATGCCAAAATCAAAAGTAAACTTTTTAAGTATTGAAAAACCAGTTACTGTTATTGATAGCAGATTAATCGACTTATCAAGGGGATAAACCAATCTACCATCAATTAACAGTAACTAAAATAAGAGAGAGTGTTTCATTTTACTTCCAGGTAAGCATCAAATTATTTGCTAGATTCAAATCACTAATAGATACTTAATCAAAATAAAGATATTAGTCACTAAATTGCTTACTAATTTGTTTTTTACTACAGTTTTTAACTTTAGTTTTTAATTTTTTGTCTTCTTATTATTTTTTAAAATTTGTTTTTGAATCTATTTTTGTTTTTACTTTTGTAATTTAAATGAAAAGAGAGTGTAGGGGATATGTCTTCTAAAGTAAGCGTCTCGTTTGGATTATTGGTGTTCTTAGTGAAAAATTTTAATCTTAAAGATTATTTGCTTTTTAACAGGATTCTTTTGGTTTAGTGACTAATATCTTTATTTTGATTGAGTATCAATTTCAATCTAGCAAATAATTTGATACTTACTTGGAAGTAAGATAAAACGCTCTCTCTTATTTTAGTTACTGTTAATGGATGGTAGATTGGTTTATCCCCTTGATAAGTCGATTAATCTGCTATCAATAACAGTAACTGGTTTTTCAATACTTAAAACTTTTACTTTTGATTTTGGCATTTTTGCGATTTATTTTTTCCTTGTTTAAAGCAAGGAGGACTTAAAATTCTATAATTTGTTTTAAATTCTAAAAAATACATTTTCAATTATGTTTTTTTATTGAATTTCCGTTGCTTGGAGATGTAATATGGAGAGTTTTCTTTTTATAATTTATAGTGAATTATTGCTTTAATACTTTGCAGCTTTAGCGCAAGTCTTGGGGTTATTAATTACTTTTAATTACTTTCATTATGTATATATATATACTTATATAGTTTTATATATATATATACATATACTTATATAGTTATATATATAATTTTGGTATAAGCAGAGCCGGGACAAGGGTGATGCAGCTGCCTCAGGTGAATCACTAGAAGGGGAGCCAAACTGTCTATGGGAATTCGAAAATTGGTTTAATTATGTTTTAAATTTGCCAATTATTATTAGGGGAAATAAGCTTCAGCAAACGTAAATTAATAAAACAATAGGACGAACTGCAAGAACATCTGGAAATGAATGCAATGTGTATTTCAGTGTTATTTCTTATTCTTCAAAAAAGGATTTTTTAATATTTTCATTTAAAAGTTATAAATAATTGGGCCCACCAGCGGCCGAGCGGTAAAGACGCTGAACACTGGTAGTTCGGTCCGAGGTTCGAATCCCGCGAACGGGCTGGCTGCATGGGCGTTTTCGTGGTTTTCCCCATGTGTAACGTGTATACGAGCCAGTTTCCCTTAGAAAGTCCTCCACGAAGGCATCCCTCCCATTAGGCAGATAGCCCTCGTGTGCTTTGCCATAATTGAATAACCTAACCTATAAATAATTGGCTATATTATTCTTCTGAATTTATAACGCTACGATTAAAAATTACTTTAAGAATTATGGTACAATTATGCTATAAGAATTATGATATTTCGATTTAATACAGTTACTTTTATTTAATACAAATATGGCTCCGTTTGTAGTCTCAGTGTTCTGACAGACAAAACGTGTCTTCATTTTCTTTGTTAACTACGGTTTGTTAGCTTGGGGCTTCAAGCACTTTTCCCTTATAAGTTCTGTTTGAAGATTTGAGCAGAGGATATTAACAATTGTACTTTTACTTTGCTTTTTTCACTTTTGCTATATAATGGATAGGTTTATATTTATTGTTGTATTTCTTGTTGCATTTATATTAAATTAAATTCTATTGCTGCTTTGAAGGATATTTTTTCTAATCGTTTAATGTTGTCATTCCGTTAGTGTTATCAAATTAGACTCACCCAAACGTGATCAAACTGAGCAAAGCCTACTGTAATTGTCTATAAACATAACTCTCTGTATATCTGTTATCTTCAGAATGTTTAAAAAGCTCCGGAAGCAATAAATATCCTTTTGACAGCACATATTAAAATTTAGATTTAAAATAAATTGCTTTTCCGTTAAAATAATGTGTAGTTTAAAATAAAGGTCAGTGAAATTCATTCAATTTAAATGACACAGGACATGTGTTTCATCATTCCGTATTATTGGAAATGTTTCATTCTCCTTTTTGCAGCTAGAAAAATACTCTGCATTTTAGCCTTTCCATGCAAATTGCATTTATTAAAACTATTCGAATATAAAGTGTGTCAATTTTTTATTATAAAACTCTTATTCGTCAGAAGTAATTTCCAACGAAAAGATGAATGAGCGAAAGTTGGCGCTAATGAAATTTTAAGTCTATGCCTTAGGGGAGGTTATCGTCGCTCGTAATTTAACTTAAGAATTGCTCCAAGCATGAGAGAGGATGCGTGATAAATGTAAGCTGCTTAGTTGACAAATTTAACATCATCCACCTCGACAGCAATATATAACATTTCTGAGTAAAACATTACCATTCATTACCATGACGAAGTCTACATCAACAAAGCATTCGAGAAGTGCTAACATATTACTTCTCTTTAACACAATATGCAGATTGTAATAGAAAGGATTAACTCCCCTGACGTTTAGATATTGTTATCAGTCTTAAGTGCGTTATTGAATATAACACCATAATCCTTTTGTGAACCTTAGAACTACAATTAATTAACATACAGCTATCTTAATCATAATTTTACTCAGTAGTGAAGATTTAGCTTATGATTTGGAATTAGCAGATGCTATTTTCTTTTAACAAAATCTGAGGTGTATAGCGCATGACTTTCCTCTAGGGAATATTAAATTATATGCACTGTTTCTTGCATTTTTCGTTTAAAATTATTTCCTCGGATTTCATTAGAGATATATATCTCATTCTATTAATACAGTTCTCACTTCGCGACGAGGTAAAAATACATACATCCTTGTTAAAAATTAAAAATTATGGAAACATATAAAACATAAATACAGTTAAAACAATTTAAAGAAAAATTTTTACAATTAAAATCAGAGTTTCTACGCAAAAACAAGTAATTCGGCCAGCGAGCAGAAAGACAGATTTTTTCCGTGCACAAATCTGAAAGTTTACCCCGTAAACACCCCGTAAAAGGTCACTCTGAAGGCTAGAAACATACTTAATTTGTTGTGGACGCTATGCTGAGTTAATATATGGGATAATTTAATAACTTAAATGATAATTCCAGAATGGATTAAGCATGATTCAATTCGTAATAATAAAGGAAGGCGTTACTTTTGTTGTTGCGAAGCTTAGTTTCTCTAGATTGGCAACAAACCCACTATTCTGCTAAATTCCAAATGTAAACAGATATGGCAGCTATGGTGTAAATAATTAGGTTTAGCCGCCCTTAAACATCTTTTAAATTATTGATAATTCTACAAATATTGAATGCAGATTCACGAAAGGCATAAAACCTTTAACGGGAAGATAAGAACAACATAATTTAGTCATTTATAAAGCAAAAATTGCGCAACTTATCAATGTATAAGAATAAAAATACTGAGCTCACTGAGCCGAATAGCAGAGTGGGTATATATATATTACATATATGCACTTTTGGAACCGCGGATTGCAACCAAAAAGTGAGGTGCACATTTACATGTTATAGCACGCCTATATAGAAAATTTCAACGTTCTGAGGTTACACGTTTTTGAGCTATACGAGATACATGAGTACATACGTACGTACAGACACCAAGAAAAAATCTCCTCTGAATCCATTTAAAATGAGTTTTATAATTCCTTTGGGGAAATAGAGTCCTTTATTCTGTCCGTAAGTACAAATGTCACGCAAAAACTTCTTAAAATTGCATTCGATAGCGGTCAAAATGGATATTTTCATTCAAATATGGTACATGGAATTTTTAATGATTACAATACTTCCTTTATTTCGTACAAGAATGCGAAAAGGTGTGAAATTATTTTAGTACAAAGCAATAGCAATAAACTCTATTTGATTTATGGAAATGCAGCCTGATATATCACAATTGAAAATATTTTATTATTATTTAAATTGATTTTTGTTTTTATTAGCGCAAACGGGCTATTAGTCTGGAAGCAAGATTTTCCCTTTTTTCTCTCTTCTTTCGAGTCGGTTGTCATTCGGAGAAGCGTAACATATTTTTCTTTGATATTTAATCTGACTCTTATTAATTAACAAATTAAACTGTTTGAAACAATCTGATGTGATCCACATGATTTGTTTAATAATTGTAAAAACTCACATAACGATTTGTGAGTCCAAGATAGAAAGAAGGATATTTTTTATTAACTACTAAATATTTGCTGAAAATGTAAAATTTTCATTTTCCATTTTATTTTAAGTTGCCACTTAAGCATAGAAAATTAACACAACTTATAGCACTTATTTTAAACTGGCATAGTTAACTAACAAAGGTCATTAATAAATTATTTTTTATGAAGTTTTACTGGTAATTTTTCATGAAAAGTATAATGTAAAAAAGAATAGAAAAAGGAAGATAAGTAACTGCATCAACTTATCTATAAAAAAATTGCTAAATTAATTATGATATTATTTTCTTCACTTAATCTGATACTCTTATAAAGAAAATTATTTCTTGTTTTGTTTAAATTTCTTGTTTTTTAATAATTTATTAGTTAATAAAAAATATGAAAGTAAAAATTATCCTTCTTTCCACCTTGCTGTCATAAATAATTATGAGAATATCCATTAACAATTATTAAAGCTTGAAAAAGGCATGTCTGCGATGTTATCGTCATGCGACGATTTGTAGGTACTTTATTTTTTACCACGATGTTTTTAAACTCAGAAGTTTTTGAACCACTTTATTTTCGACCGCGATATTTTGTACCACGATGTTTTAGAACTACGATTTTTCTCTTTGCTTTATTTTCTCCCACGATGTTTTGTACCACGACGTTTTCGTCTTGCGTTGTTTTCTCCGCGACGTTTTCATTCGCGATTTTTTTTCGGCGATGTTTTCGGCTGTAACCCTCACTGCAGCATACAAGCCAGCATTATCCCTCCCTCAAGAGGGAAAAATACCATTACGTCCTTGGAAGTGTTATGGTAGGCAGGTGTTATGTTGGTTGGCCGGTAATCTCTGCATGTGTTTGACTTTTCTGGAGCGCTGTTGGCAATGGCAGGCTGCGACAAAATACCACACGTCATATTAGAATTACGGTCATGGTCGAAGAAAAATGCAGTTAGAGTAACTCAAAAATATGTTTTAAATGATCGCAACAATGGAATAGTTCAAGAAGAAATAAGGGCTTATTAGAAAATATAAAAAATGCCAATATACAATGATATAGATGCAAATCACTTTGGAACAAATGATGGTAGATTTCCAGAGTATCTCAGTCGATTTGGTATATGAGAAAACTCATTATGCTTAGCTTGTAATTCACCTAGCTCGGCTGAGCACTTCGCGTTTGTATGTAAATTAACAGAAAGTGTTCAACAACAAATAAAAAATGCACATTTTGAAAATATAAGTTATTATAAGTTACGTACGTTCGCAAAAGAGATTGTAGGGGTTACTAAAGGTAAACGGAGTGCATGTGGTGTTTTTATGTAATCAAAATAACAACTGTATTAACTAAAAATTGTCTTTTATTGTATTTTTATTCCTATTTTAGTGACGTTAGAATTTTATAGCAATGATTGGGAATTTTTGCTTGTAATTTCATTCATTTTGACTTATTAAGATACTAATGATTTTATGCCTTGTGATTTCTTATTTCTACAAGTTCTTGTTTCTTTTTGCTTGATATGTGTTAATTGTGTTTTTACAGTTTGTGTTTTAATGTTGCGATTGTACCTGAGTTTGGTTTTGTGGTGGGATTCCTTATTTTGTGGTGAATTTAGGTTCGATTCAAACAAGATTATAGGGTCTACTTTTAGACGAGGTGGATTGGGTCGTATTCCTCTGATTTTTATCCCATGTTAGACTTATTTTCAGTTCGATATCAAAATGTTGATTTTAGACATCCTGCTCTATGAACTGTACTGATAATCTTGGTTACCTAAAATCATACTTGAATGGCACACTGCGAAAAAAAAGAGACAGTTCTATATCTTCCGTTCTACTGGGAGGATTACAAAAATTCAAATTGCATTTTCCATGGCTCGAAAGCGCGAATTAGGATATATATTAAATTTACATATAACATTGTTCTAACTGAGGTATTTTGACACAAAATCGCACTTTTTCTGAAAAGACATGCCAGTGGTTTTCCATATTTCAATTTTACGACTCAAATTATGCTTAAATATTAACTTGTTTTAATTAAGTGCGAAATTTAAGGAGAAATTAAAAACTTAATCTTGGGGCATTTTTTTTCAATGATATTGAATTTGATTTTTTTCAATGATATTGATATTTTTTTTTCAATAACATTATCAGGACTTAGTGTTCTGTGCATCATTTTTGGAAACATAAGTACAGTCTGTAATCGGGTTCTTATCCTCAAGTTCTAAGTCCTGAACTGGAACAGGGAGCGGAAACGCTATGTTCTGGTGTAGCTGCTGGGCTGGATAATAACTGCACGTGAAGGGATTTGAAATCCTCTTTTATTAAATCACTATTAATTTACAAACTTCCCAGTTCGGGAGAGATACAGAAAGTAAAAGACCACACTTGGGTCGAACTTAACAATCAAATAAATTTAAAACTAAACCTAAAATAGAAATTAAATCAAACTTTGCTTCGCAGAGCAATTCGTGGAGATTGGCCTCTACCGAAAAGGGTGCGTAGCAAGATATACTAAATACTAACGCACTTTAATTTGTTTTACAATGCAATCACTTAGTAAGCACTATGGCTTATAAATTTAAACTGCTAGCTGGTCAGACGAACGTTGAGCGGCGTGACATTGATCTGAGACTAAGCTCTCTCACACCGAGAGGTTTCTACCTCTGGCTTAAATAGTACTTGGCTGTACTTCAAAATTAGCGTAAGCTGAAACCGCGCGCTTCTTCTGACAGGAAGTTGAAACAGAGAGGAGATAGAAAAGATTTAAATTAAAATAAAACTTGGTTAGTTTAACTAAAACCTTACAACATTTGAGCCAAGTAAATGTTGTAAGCCCTTGGACAATTTCTTAATTTATAGCAACCTATTTTCTTTTCATTTTTACTTTCTTATACGAAGTAAAAAGGAAGTATTGAAATCGCGAAAAATTTCGGGTACCATATTTGAACGAAAATATCTGATTTGACTGCTATCGAATGCAATTTAACGATGTTTTTGAGTGACATCCGAACGTAAGGACTGAATAAAAGTCTCTTTCCCCCCAAAAAAATTATAAAACTGATCTAAAATGGATTCCGAAGAGAATTTTTCGTGGCGTCTCTGCGTACGAACGTACGTACGTACGTACGTATGTATGTATGTATCTCGCATAATTCAAAAAGGAGTAGCCTCAGAAAGTTGCAATTTTGTATATAGGGCTGCAATAACATCTACATCCACTCTATTACTCGGCTCAGTGGCCTAACTTCTTTATTCTTATACGTTTGTAAACTGTTTATTTTTTGCTTTAAAAATGATTGAATTATGTTGTTTTTATCTTTCGGTTAAAAATTTTGTGCATTTAGTTAACCTACATGCAATAATTGTGCAATTATCAACAATTTAAAAGTTTTTTAAGTGCGGTTAAGTCTAATGTTTGGTTATGATAGCTGCCATATTTGTTTACATTTGATGGGCGTTTTCGTGGTTTTCCCCATGTGTAACGTGTATACGAGCCAGTTTCCCTTAGAAAGTCCTCCACCAAGGCATCCCTCCCCTTAGGCAGATAGCCCTCGTGTGCTTTGCCATAACTGAATTACCTAACCTAACCTTGTTTACATTTGAAACTTAGCAGAATAGTGGATTTGTTGCCAATCTAGAGAACTAAGCTTCGCAACAACAAAGTAACGTCTTCTTTTGTTATTCCGATTTAAATTATTCTTGACTCATTCTGGAATTATGTAATTAATTGATTTTTGCTTACGAATTGTAAATTTAATAGTAAAAGTTTTTTTTAATTGTTTTAACTCTACTTGGTATTTTATGTTTTTGTGTATCTTTGAATTGCTAATGAAAATATTTTTAATCTTTATGTATTTTTTGCCTTACCGCGAAGTAAGAACTGAATTAATTAGTAGCGCATGCGCATTAGGTAAGCGGCGTTGAATCGTCTGTGAAAACCTATTTCTTTTTTTATTTGTTTAATTTCTTTTAGACATCGTTTTAGACTTATTATAGTATCTGAATAGAACCTGTGGTAATTCTTCAGATGCTATAATTTTTACACGCTCTGAGTTATAAAATGAATGAGATGTAACGCTGTTAAGTGAACCTAGCTCCGAAGTGTGGCTATGGTAAATAAATATAGTGAACTTTAAAGAGTGCATTTATTCTATTGCGGTTAATGCGCTATCGGCGAAGCAGATTTAATTCAAAATTCGTTAACTGTTAATTCAATATGTGTAAATGAAATGTAGGAATTGTACATCAGCAGAAAAATGTCACGTTCATTACTTTAACAAATAACTTTAACGAAATCCAAAAACCACATTTGGCCTATTATGGCTTGTAACGAATATGCCCAAATTTCAAAACAAGGCAGTTTGTAAATTCGTGTAGATCTTAAGAAATATTGAATAAAAATATTGTATAAAAACTCTAATGTTTTGCAGGTGTACCCAGAAATACATCTGCTTTAAGATTATGTTAAAAGTTTTAGAAATATTATGCAAAAATGTTTTTCGAAAAAAAATTTAAAA
>KK115621.1:514382-533717 GCA_000611955.2 Stegodyphus mimosarum | reverse complement strand
AAAAAATTTAAAAATACAAATTAAAAAAATCATAAAAAATATGCCAATTATGTTTAAATTAAGTTTAAATTTCGAACTCTGGAAGAAGGAATCAAGTAAATTTAATAAAAAAGAGAGATTAATAAATATATACAAAAACTCAATTAACATGGAGAAGCTAAAACCTTTAGAGCTAATTTTTTAAATTACTATTGCGATTTTTACAAAACTTGGCAGTTTAGCGTGATTTGAGTCGTAGAATCGAAATATGAAAAAACATTGTGACGTCATTTCAGAAAAAGTCCGATTTTGTGTCAAAATATTTATAATAGGATAATGCTATATATAAATCTAATACAAATCCCTCCTTTCAAGACATGAGATATGAAAAAAAAAAGTTGAATTTTGTCAATCGGCCTAGTAGAACCGGAGATATAGAACTTTTCGATTTCTTTGTCGCAGTGTACTTCTCTTATGAGGTTATAAATGCATTATTCTGTTATAAATGTATCTTGATACAAAATTTCATTAAATTAAATCTGCCATCAATTTTTCAGAAATTCAACATAATGTGAAATTCTCCTAATTAAGCGCACAATGTTATATTTGAAATTTTACATGCATTTTCATACATTTACATACATTTTTTATATACATTTGAAATTTTAGTCATACGTAATTCAATACTTAATTTCAAAATAATATACTTCATTATTATGGTATCAGAATCTATTTTGAAAACTGTGTGTAATTCTATGTGATTGCACATTTACTTTATCAGCGTAAATGTTATAAAACTATTCAATTAATTAAAAGAAATTTCTTCAAAGCCTTCAATCCCTCCGTAATTTTCAAGCTGTGATTTAATTTCCAATTCCATTCAAGGGTAAATTAGTCATTTAAATCAAATTACTGCTCAGTAAAGGTGAAATCTTTCGAGTCTTGAATATAAAATATTTGGATGTCCGACTTATAAGAAATTAAAGGAAAGGGTAATAGTGAAAAGAATCTTTTATCTAAAAGGCTCTTTTCACTTAACATAAGGTCAAGGAGCTGTTATAGTTAGTTTTGGAACTGTTAAATAAATTACAGACGGCGAGCTTAATGTCACCATACTTTCCATGATTATTTTGACAATATTAACTGAATGATAACATTACGCTATGAAAAACTTTTTTTTGAAAAAGCAATGGAATTTAACTTGTCAGGACTGAGTGTTCGGTGCATATTCTTGGCAAACATCTTCGTGAACTCCTTAAATCCTGATCTGGAACAGGGAGCTGAATGCAGCTATGTTCTGTCTTAATATTGTGATTAAGTGGTAGAAGAACTGCACTTTAAAGGGATTTAAAATCCTCTTTTATTAAATTACAATTATTTACAACCACTTCCCAACTCGGGAGGGATACAGAAAGTAGAGACCGCAGTTGGATCTAAAATGAACAATCAAATAAATTTAAACTAACGCTAAATAGAAATTAAATAGTCGTTGCTCACAGAGCTATAACGCGAGGTTGGCCTCTAAGCTAAATCGTGCATAGCAAGATTTAATTAATACTGACGCACTTGGAATTACTTCAATAAGTAAACACGGAAAAGCGCTACGGCTTAGAATTTAAATACTAGCTAGTCAGGAGAACGGCGTGGTCTGAGACTAAAAGCTCTCTCACACTGAAAGGTTTCTACCTTTCGTTTAAATACACTTGGCTCCCCTTCAAATTAGCATAAAGCTGAAACGCGCACTTATTCTAACGGGAAGTTAAATGTCTAGCTAGTCAGGAGAACGGCGTGGTCTGAGACTAAAAGCTCTCTCACACTGAAAGGTTTCTACCTTTCGTTTAAATACACTTGGCTCCCCTTCAAATTAGCATAAAGCTGAAACGCGCACTTATTCTAACGGGAAGTTGAAATGAGAAGAGATAGAAAGAGTAAAATTAAAATAAAACTTTGTTAGTTTAACTAAAACCTTACAAACTAATTTAATATAAATATAGCTAGAAACGTAAATATTCCCCTCCACAGCATTTTAATTAGGAAAACATTCATTAGCAATTGATTTTCTGGTATTCTTTCTCAAAAGTTCATTTTGAAAACTAAGGCTTCTGGATATTGCCAAACTGAGGCTTACTCCTAATCTCTATATTCAAAGAGCACCTCTCATAACAGCACTTATACAAAATTCTCCGATTTCGTCATATTCCTCTTCAGAAGGTTTATCAAATGATGTGCTTGGATTTGTTTCAGAAAGCGAAGGAAGCTATTTGCTTTTTCATTGATTCTGCATCTTGAGGATTTTCATCTGTACGGATTCAAGTAATAGATTCATCACAGTTAATGCTAGTTTGATACATTTTAATACGTCCTCATCTTTTATCTTAATCTTTATTAAAAATGTAGCATGTTTAAAACAGTTCTTTATTATCTTTTCTGAGAAGCGGTTCCAAAATTATAGTATTGTCTTAAATCAAAATCAAGATATTTGGCGATTTAATCCCTAACGTAGCGGCATGGTGTATTATTTGGCGATCTCTTTGCTTTACTTGGACCTTAGTTGGCGATTTTATCTTTTATCTTATGACACTACTTCAAGTTAAAAAAAAGTAATTTTGCAATATTTTGCTAACTTTGTAGAGACATTACGTCATTTGGAAACAAGAGATGTGAAAATTGACACATGCCCCTGCCGGGACTTGAACCACGGACCTCTCAAATACGCATCTAGCGTGCTGACCACTACACCAAGAAGGCATGCGAAAAAGGTGGGGGAAATACCTTAAAGTTATAACTTTTGTTTTGCAATATTTTGATAGCTTTAACCTTTGATTTGTAATGTTCTGTTATCCTTAATCGTTTTTTGTTGATCGCAATGGACGATGCATTTTTCATGTATGGCAATAATGTACCAATCATAAAATTAATCGCTATCACGTTAACGCTTTGAATAGCGAAGCCTTCGCTAACCTGTGTACTTAAAAATACCGAACCGCCCGAAATGGTTTCCGAGAGTTACAGTAATTTCCTTCCCTCCCTATCCATTAACGCACAAAGAAGAGTGAAGATTTCGAATGACATCCTTTCTACTTCTTAATAAAAAAGATAAGAAACCAGAAATAATTCCTTTTGGGACAAGCTGCCTGCTGTAAACGCGCACACTGGATTTGGGGAAACTGCACCTGCTACAACATACCATAGAAGAGGGAAGAAAACAACATCGGATTTCGGCCCGTTTCGGACAGTTGTGGGCGTTTGAAAGCAAGGCCTTTTGGGGCGTTATAATATTCAAAGAGTTAAGGAACACCTACTGTAGTACGTTATAAAGCAGTAATTGTGAGTTTCGTATTACTATCGGGATTATCGGATTTGGTTGATGCTTCGAATGCATTAAAATGTTTCTAATTTCTGACATAGCTTGATAGTCTTTCAACTAAAACTAAAAGGATAAGTCCTTTAGTTTAAATACCTCTAGCTTAGCGATATCTCGCAGATTTATCGGGACAGCCATTTACCTCAATGTTAAATAGACTAGTTCCTTTAATCTTATTTTTACGGCAGTGTTTCACCCTCTTCAGACTTTTCATGTTACATTATATAAAATTCATGACAATATCCTTTATAGTCTTAAAAGGATAAATATTGTTGCGAGCTATAGGATCGTTGACGTTAATTTGAATAATGAATTCAGAAATGTAGGACGAAAACAATTTATAACGGAAATAAACAAAATAAACAACACCCTACCCCAGTAACAAGTAGAAGCAATTATGACAAGGAGAAGTAAGTATAACAAGTAATTCAGGGAAACAGCGTGTATTCAGTACTTCCTTTTGAGTACAAGAAAGTAATTGCAAAATGTCTCAAATCATTCTCAGAGTAAACCCTAACTCGTAGGTCAGCTAACTGCTAAATCTCACAGCTGATTTTAAACCGATTCACAACTGAACTCCTCCCATTTCAATCCGTTTTTATACATTGAAGCATGGGCTAGAGAAACTTGTGTAACAATCGGTCGTAAGGCTTACAAAATATGTTTTCGTGAATTTTCCAGAAAGTCGCCAAACTGGAGAATCACAAAACCATTACCAGTTTAACAAGATAGTCTTTACCTTGTAGAGACATTAGGTTATTTTGAAGCAGAAATCATGAACAATGAGAGATGTCCTTGCCGGGACTCGAATCACAGACTTCTCGAATATGCGCCGAGCGTGCTGATCACTACACCACAAAGGCATGCTAGGAAGGCGTGAGAAATAACTTATATACTCCGCCTTTTAAAGGGTGACTGGGGATTAGGGAACCCAGTTGTTAAATCTTGGTGATGGGAAATCATCATCCACCAACGGTTTTAGTTCGGGAGCCACTGTAGAGACAATACGATTCTTTTTGGAAGCAGAGGATGTGAAATGAGCAATGCCCTCGCCAGGACTCGAACCACGGACCTCTCGAATACGCACCGACCGTGCTGACTGCTACAACACGAAGGCATGCTAGGAAAGCGGAAGAAATACCTTATAATCTAAATGCTAAATAGAATGAACCGCCTGTAATCTTACATTTTCGGCAAAGCTTCGGCTTCTTTAAAGCTGTGTTCATATTGGGCCGAAAAAATAGTTGTTACAGATCATTGAAGGTGCTCAGATAGATCCTTACAATATACGTTAAATTTACGTGTTTAATTAATTTGTTTATATTTGTAGAAAATACGAAAAAGAAAAAAAATGGAAGCGAAGTTGTTGCAGGTGATGAGTTAATACAAATACTATTCATCATATTAATCATTCGTTGCTTGGTTCCATGAAGTGAATTCAGCCGTGAAAATACTAAACGATCAGTATCAAGCCAAAATGAATGGAAATAAACTAAATCAAAATAAAAAAATAAACAAAATACGTTCGAGAATTAACGATCGATATGCCCAAAAATAAATATGAAACCCAGACGAAAATTTTCTCCACCATGACTGACTTGGCCTGCCTTTCGAAAACAACAAAAATGTAATTATTTGCGAATTTCGTATTCTAGAATGATTGAAATTAACGGAGCATATTTTCCATCAAAAACAAAAATGTTATTTGGCAGCTGTTGCAAAAAATGAAATAAAATGAGAGGGACTAATATCCTGAACTTTGATATTGATCTCCTGACGCAATTAAAGGTTATTTTCGACTCTGATTTATCATGCTACTTATTATTATTACTTTTTGATGATTCTGCGATACTTTCTTTTGAAAGAAATAACAAAGAAACTCCTCTTGTTAGAATAAAGTTCAAAGAATCTTTTTTTGTTTTCGCTTTCTCTGAAACACATGATTTCTGGAATTAGGGCTCTTACGATACTGTAATATTACACTTCCATTAAGATACTGAGAGATGATGCTTGAAGTTAGAAGCAATATTAGAGGAAAACTCTTATATCACTCCAGGAGAGTGCTGGATGGAAAGATTTATTAATATTTATCCACCGCATCAAAAACGTGGACACACCGATCATTTGAGAAATATGTTAAAAAGTTAGGTTGTATATTTATATGTTAGATTGCAAAACAACCTTAGCATGACATAAAATTTTAATAAATTGTCGATATCCAGGATGATCAGGTAGAGACAGTTTTCTTGAATGCAAAAATACCTTTGTTCCTGAAGAAGAGGGACTATCATATTATCGAACAAATGAAATGAATCTGCGTTTATAGCTCTTAAATCGCTTAGTTGGCTAATTAATAATAGAATTGAAAGAAAATAAACCTCTTAAGCTTTTCTGAATCACAAGCGCGTTGCCCAATGAAAGAAAAAAGTATTCCAATTCAGGCAGTGGCAACACATTTCTTTTAAATCTCTGTCTTTTGTTATTAAATTCGAAATTCGAAAAATGAATATACTGCGTTTGGTCGAGTGGACACAAACTTCTTCTATATCACTGAAATTTCTGATTACGTTTGAAATATGAACTTATATCTATATCTTATATATATATATATATAAATCTTCTGAATTGCAGATGGCAACACAAAGTTTCTAAATCACTCAGCTTGTAGAGATATTAGGTTATTTAAAAGCAGGAGATATGTAAAATAAGCACCGCCCTGGCCTGGAATCGAACCTCTCAAATATGCGCCGAGCGTGCTGACCACTACACCACTAAGACATACTAAGAAGGAGGGAGAATTACCTTATATACTTCCCCTTTTATAGGGCGACTGGGAATTAGGGGATCCAATTGCGAAATCCTGGTGGTGGAGAGTCATCATCCACCAACATTTTTAGTTTGGACGCCACTGTAGAGATATTAAGTTATTTAGAAGCAGGAGAGATGAAAAATGAGCAATGCCCTCGCCGGGACTCGAACCACGGACCTCTTGAAGTTTACAGCCGAAAACATCGCGGACGAAAACGTCACGGAGAAAACAACGCAATGCGAAAACGTCGTGGTACAAAACATCGTGGGAGAGAATAAAGCAAAGAGAAAACATCGCAGTTCTAAAACATCGTGGTACAAAATATCGTCATCGAAAATAAAACTGATTAAAAGTTTCGCAGTTTAAAAACATCGTCGTCGAAAATATCGTGGTAAAAGAAAGTACCTACAAATCATCGCATGCCGATAACATCGCAGACATGCGTTTTTCAGGCTTTAATAATTGTTAATGGATATTCGCATAATGATTTGAGAGCAAGATGGAAAGAATGTTAATTTTTACTTTCTTATTTTTATTAACTAATAAAATTTTAAAAAACAAGAAATTTAAACAAAACAAGAAATAATTTTCGTTATAAGAGTATCAAATTAACAAAAGTGAATAAAATAATATCATAATTAAGTTAGCAATTTTTTATGGATAAGTTCATGCAGTTACTTATCTTTCTTTTTCTATTGTTTTTTAGATTATACTTTTAATAAAAAATTACCAGTAAAACTTTATAGAAAATAATTTATTAATGACCTTTGTTAGCTAAATATGCCAGTTTAAAATTAAGTGCTATAAGTTGCGTTCATTTTCTATGCTTAAGTTTCCATTTTACATTTTCAGCAAATATTTATTAGTTAATGAAAAATATCAAAGTAAAAATTGTCCTTCTTTCCATCCTGCGCTCACAAATCATTATGCGAGTTTTTACAATTATTAAACAATCATTAAATTTTACAATTATTAAAGCCTGAAAAACGCATGTCTGCGATGTTATCGCATGCGATGATTTATAGGTACTTTATTTTTTACCAGGATAGTTTCGACGGCGATATTTTTAAACTGCGAAGTTTTTGAACCGCTTTATTTTCGACGACGATGTTTTGTACCACGATGCTTTAGAACTGTGATGTTGTCTTTTTGCTTTATTTTTCTCCCACGATGTTTTGTTCCACGACGTTTTCGCCTTGCGTTGTTTCCTGCGCGACGTTTTTGTCCGCGATGTTTTTGCCGCGCTGTTATCGGCGCACACCCTCTTGAATACCTGCCGAGCGTGCTGACCACTACACTACGAAGACAAACTAAGAAGGCGAAAGAAATACTTAATAAGCGTTTAATCAAAAGTACCTTAAATTATCAAAATATATTACGCAAAGACCACCCCACTGGCTCCTTTTATTTTGAAGGTTCAGTGTGCCAAGCTTCATCAAAGTTTGATTAAAACTGTAGATTTAGTCAAATCAAAAATTTTTAATCGAACGTTCGTTGATATAGCTCAAAATATATTTATCTAAAGCGACTCCTCGAAGGGTTTTTGAGACAGCCACCTTTCTCTTGTTTTGAAGGTAAGCATATCAAATCTCATCAGGATAGACTCAAAGTGTAGCGTTTGAATGAATCAAGCCTTTAGTATGAAAGACAAACATATCGATACCCTCTTTTACTTACACAGATATTCATTTAGTCAATTTTAAAAATAAAAAAAAATAATGTTATTTTACATGCGTGTGTATTATGTGCGATGAATAATTCATGCAATATAAAACAATAAAGGAAGGCGGCGACTTAAAAGGATTGAAATTTTAAATTTGAATATTTGTTTAGGAGTTTTATTTTTTCACCGAAATATTTTAATTTTATGTATTATATATATATATATATTTATACACAAATGATAAAATTCTCCTGAACTAAATAAGTAAAATTGTACAGGTTTCAAATAAAGTAAATATACCCCTCTAATATATCCCTCATTTCTAGACAGTTTACGCCTGCAATGAAAATGATCATCTTAGCGAGAATGATGCTCAATACCTATGTTTGCTTTTGTTAGCAGAGCTACTAGTCCAGAGGTGGACGTCTTGATGAGATGGTCGCTATGAGAAAGTTTCCCACCCGCATAAATTTGGTTACATTTTGCGCAAATATATCTTCAAATTAGTTCCACTATTTTTCTCCTCTGCGTGACTCTTCCTAGAGATTTCACATTAAATTATTCCCTCAGCCATTAATGCAAACAAAGTTCTCCACTGGGATACATTTTTAGAATATTAGAAACTCATTGAGACATAAATTACTGTTTATGGACCAATGAAATATGAATGCTTCATTAGAGGGACCAAGAATTAATGAAGTAATTTTACGAGGCTTGTTTAAAATTGTGAAATTAATTATTTGAAGGCAAATACTGCATGATAATTATATCAACAATAAATGATATCTAGGCAGCAAGCGTCTAGAGATGCATTTCTAAGAAAATTTTATTTTCTTCTAAAAAATAAAGGAAATACTGTAATAGCGAAATGTTTCGGGCATAATTATTTCAACCAAAATATTACTGCAACCACTCTTGAATCCATTTGAACTATTCTGCTTGACATTTGTATGTACGCACAAAATAAATGATTATCTTTTCCGAAACGTATTGTAATATGGATTTAGAGGAGATCTTTCGTAACGTCTGTACGTATGCTCGTACACATGTATTTATCTCTCAGAGCTCAAAAACGATTAGCCGTACATCTAGCCTTCATAACATCTAATTGTGCACCTCCCATTTTTGCTGTAATATGCTGCACCAAGCGTATACCTATCTATCTTAGATAGATAGATAGATAAATAGACATAGATATACATACATATATTCACACTGGTGAAATAAATTAAGAAAATTGGCATATTTTATCCAATTGTATGATGACCCACCAGCGGCCGAGCGGTAAAGACGCTGAACACTGGTAGTTCGGTCCGAATCCCGGGAACGGTCTGGCTGCATGGGCGTTTTCGTGGTTTTCCCCATGTGTAACGTGTATACGAGCCAGTTTTCCTTAGAAAGTCCTCCACGAAGGCATCCCTCCCTTTAGGCAGATAGCCCTCGTGTGCTTTGCCATAATTGAATAACCTAACCTAACCAATTGTATGATAAAAACTGAACTGAAGAAGAAACCACTGCTTCTTGATAAAAATGCAAATCGCCTAAGGCACATACGTAAGCGTACACGTGCGTGTCGGAGGTGCCAGCAGAAAAACAGGCTTTATAAGCTCGTGGAGGATAAGACGAATTGCATTCGCTAACACACCTCGGTGAATTTCTTGGTGTTATCTTGCAGCAATCGGTTAAATTCACATCAGAACAGTAAAAAGCGAATTGTGGGAAGGCTAGAGACAGGGCAATCGGAAGTCCAGATATGCAGAGAGTTTAATTTAACGCCCAGCATTGTGTGTAACCTATGGAAACAGTTCTAGGATACTGGATCCATCGAGAGAAAGCCTACGCAAGGACGTCTAAGAGCCACGACGGCCAGAGAAGATCGCTGTTTGTCCATTTTAGCGAGGCGTAACAGAGGAGCTACAGCTTCACAGCTCTCTCGGAACCTGTATGTAGTCACAGGAACCCGTGTAACAAGAGTGACTGTTTCCAAAAGACTGAATGAGAGAGGGTTGTTTGCCAGAAGACCGGCTGTTTGCGTTCCACTCACGTCTACGGACAGGACAGTCTTATGAGCATGAGGCAGGCAGCATAGTGATTGGAGTAGGGAGCAAAGGGTGACCGTCCTGTTCACCGACGAGTCCCGTCTTACCCTAAACCACGATCCTCGCCGTACTTTCATATGGAGAGAGCTAGGGACCCGCTACTTACCTTCAATGTCCGCGAAATCAACTTATGACGGTGGCAGTGTAATGGTCTGGGCAGGCATCATTTTGGATAGCCGCACTCCTCTCCACGTCTTTGACAGACTCTGTGACTGGTGTGAGGTATAGGGATGAGGTCTTGGACGCATATGTTCGCCTTTTCAGGGTGCAGTGGGCCCCGAGTTCATCTTACAGGACGATAACGCGAGTCACAATAAAGCTCTTCTGGTTGACGAATTTCTCGAGAATGAGGATATTCGCCGGATGGATTGGCCAACCAGATCTCCAGACCTCAACCCGATAGAGCATGTCTGGGACGCTCTGCGGAAGGCAACTGCAACTCGCAACGCCCTCCAAGAACCATCCAGGAACTGAAAACACCGTTGCTGAATGAGTGGGATCCATTGCCACAGACATTGATAAACTGCCTTATTTCCAGTATGACATCACGCTGCGAGGCCTGCATGGCTGTAAGAGGGGACCATACCCCATATTAACCCATTGTGTCTTCTGCAACCGTTGTTTCAGACCTTCAGAGTCCCATGAGTGTTACCCACGAGCATGTGTTTCTATTATAACTATTGAATGTTTATTTTGTTGGTATTATATCAGCCTATGTTCATACCAAATTTTATTAAAATCTGTCCAGTAATTCTGGAGATCGTAGGTCAAATATGAAAATTTCCTTAATTTATTTCACCAGTGTATATATACACTAACCCTGTTACCGGCTGGTGTATAGGCTCAGTGTTTTAATTCTTACATTTTGGTAAATTGTGCATTTTTTACTTTAAAAGTTCTTGAATTATTTTGTTCTTATTTTTCGATGCCTTTAGTTAATCTGCGTACAATAGTTATAGAATCATCAACAGTTTAAAAGTGTATATCTTGGTTAGGCCTAACGCTGCGGCTGTTTGTTTACACTTGAAACTCTTAGTAGCGCAGTTAATTGAGTCAGTTGGTGCAACAGCTTAAGTGTTTTGCTCAGTGCGGCCACAAGTTAACTTTAAATGTTTGTGCACCGAAAATTTGGTGTTTCTTCTCATTATTGCTTTCTTTCCGAATCACTTGTTTTACACATAAACGCTCATTTTAATTGCAAAAGTTGTTTTCATAACTGCTTCGAGGGTTTTTGTTAACTGTAATTTGTGTTTTAGACTTTTCTCAATTTTACGATTTTTAAGGAAGGTGTTTTGAGGTTCTATGTGTTTTTACCTTGCCGCGAAGTGAGAACTGAATTGATTGAATGAGAAATATAGCTCTAATGAAATTCGAGGAACTAATTTTAAATGAAGTCCAGTTAAATATGTGTGCAATTTAATGCGCAGTGAAAGGAAGTCATTCGGTGACCAAATATTTTTTTTTTGAAGTTAAAAATGTGCAGAGCCATTTTATTTAACAAATACTCTGAACAGCGTTTCTTTGCAGGAGAAATTTTAAGTATTTGAATTTTCATTTATTCTAAATTCGAACTAACGAATTCTATTAGCATAATTCTTTATTTGTATGAAATTGTAAGCTCTGGGCATGTTTCATGGTGTACATGGTCAACACTTTCAGCTAGCAAATTGAAAAACCTATTTTTCGAATACCGGTGTGTGCACAGTTGATTTTTCATGTCTTTTGCTCTGAAAAATAGCTAATGGCTTTTACGAAGTAAAAGAATAGTTTTAGGGAGACAATATGTATAATATAATCCAGAAAAATATAATTACGTGCACATATTATATTCATACTTAATACATATTATATTCATACTTTAATATTATATTCTTACTTTAATATTATATTCATACTTTAATATTATATTCATACTTTAATTATTCATGATTAAATTCCATTATTTAATTTCCCAATTAAAGATTTTTTTATTTATATACATATATATATATATATACATATACGTACATCATTCGATGGTTGTGAACCATGATTTGATTATTGTCTTTGTACTAATTTTATTTTCGAAATTATATAAAGAAAGTTTAAAATTTTGTAAAGATAATTTATATAAATATTTTGTAATATATTTATAGGTACGGACGTGCATAGAGAAGGACAGGGGCTTGTAAGCTTCTAGATATCTATAAAATTTTATTAAGTTTATTCGCATTGAATTTTATTTAAAATTATTCTACAGGCTTTCCTTCCCATTTAGGTTTGTATGTTTCATCAGTGCTAATTGTGTACTTTGCTGATTTATGCTTATAATTACTAGTTTTTATCGAAATTTTATCTACAGTTCTAGTTTTGTGTCTTATTTTTATAGGGATTCTGTGTATGTATACCCGTACTATGTACAATTCTATTGCATAGTTACTCCGCTATGGTATAATTCTATTGGCTTATGGATTTTTGTCTACTGTTTTGTATAGTGATTTTGCCAATGGGTACCTATATTAGTCCGTAGATAAATGTAGATTTGTGTACTGGCTTTTACAGAGATTTGGCCTATAGGTATCTGTATAGGTCTGAGTTTTTGTCTACTGGTTTTTACACGGCTTTGGCCTACCGGTACCTATGTAGGTGTACGTGTGTTTGTCTACTGTTTTTTATGGGGAATAGACCTACAGAATATGCATTTTTTATGGTGATTTGGGTTATGGATATGCGTAAAGTTCTTGTTTCTGGCCATGGGTTTTTACAGGGATTTCGTTTACGGTACGTATATGTTCTACAGGTTTCTTGGTATGGGTTTGTATAGGGATTCGGCCTACAGGTACCCGTGAAATTGCATGGGTTTTTACGGGAATTTGGCTACGATTACCCGTAAGCCAAATTGTCGTACTGCCTGTACTACGGGTACCCGTGGTACAGCTGTACGAATTTCCTTCTATGGATTTTTATGGAGATTTGCCTACGAGTTTCAGTCTGCGGATTTTACGAGGATTTTGGCCTACGGATATCCGCAGAACTGTACGGGTAACCGTAGGCCAATTCCCCGTAAAAACGTTTATGGGTTTCTACGGGGCATTTTTCAGCAGGGAAGCTTATAAAATGTTATATACATTTTAATATGTTTTGATATGCGAACCATTATTTTCTCGACTGACTTTAAGACGGTATTCAATTTCAGTCTATGTATTTTGAAGCATTATCTCAGTCTCGGTTTCAATTCCAGCAATTATTAGACGTTTCTGAAAGTTGATATCGGTAATATTTTCACAATATACTATGTTCTTAATGTTTCCTTAGAGAAAGAAGTCCAAATCTGGGCTTTCTGGAGGCTACGTTTCAACGTTTCCATTTTTTCACGAATAAGGCCGACGCATAGTCTGCTCAGAAGTAACTACAAAGGGTGTTTACATAATTTTAAAATCTTTTTAGGGTCATTAATTAATGTGTACAACGTCAGTATTTTCTATAATGTTATATTTGATAGAATTTTTCCTGGCCTAAGAGTCCAAAATAGAAGGGCTTTTCATAAAATTTGCAGCAGTATTGAAGTCTATCTCACTTCCTCTACCTTTCCTCAAGCGTGATGAATTTGCGTTTAGAAAGAGCTCTTTTCAAGAGACCCAAGTCATAATTGTTCAAATGTGAAACATCTGCGGATTTCGCAGGAATACGTTAGAAAAGTTTATATGCAATAACTGTGTCAGTCTTCATTTTTTCAAGGAATTCAGTGGTACTTTTTGGAAGACTGACGTTTGAATTTCGAATTTGTTTTATTACCTATTTCATATTTTGTAAAACTTTAACGAATTTTTTATCAACGATTTCAAAGCGAGCAGTGGCAACATTGTACTAAACATTTTTGCCTACAGCGCGCGGTACTGTCTGTCGGAATATCTAAAGGTATGTTGTTTTTAAATATTTTGTGATTTTCGTTCTGAGTCATATTTTATGTGGCATAAGCGCCAAGAACGTGATATTTAAAGTAAACACGTAAAGCTTTAGTAACAAAATGACAAAAAAAAAAAGTTTCGTAAAGCTATTTTAGTAAGAAAAACTGAACATTAGTTTGATTAACTGAGAAAAGGTTGAAAATAAAATAGAAAAATGTATGTCAACACTTAACGCTGCATCGGGACTTCTAAGCATATACTGCTATGCTGCTTTTAAACGTTTTGCCATTTTGTTGTTGAATTTTATATGGCATAAGTGCGAAAAATATGGTGCTTAATAACAAAGCTAAAAAGAGAAAAAAATAGGTTTATAGGAGTAAGTGTAATAGAAGATTTGTTAACTGCGAGGTCAGCGAGAGCGTAAAAAACGTTAAGAAACCGTTTTTGGTGACCGTTAATATCTGAAACCATTCAGAATTTTATTTAATTTATTTGTACTTTTATTACGCGTAAAGTTTCTCTGGGCTTAGCTTTAGCAAAATGTTTCCAAAATAATATATTTAAAGACTTTTGGGTTTATTTTAAGTAAAAAAATTACAGATAGGTTTAAATGGAAAAATTATATAATTACCACAAATATAGGACGACTATTGTACCTCTCAAATTGCAGCATATAACCTATCCATAACAGAATCAAACATATTTTTCATCATTTAATTCCCTGTTATGCTTCGATTTAAAATTTTAAACGTAATTTGTTAGGAATTTCATTTATCTTTTAGAAAATACTATTATCAAATTCTGATAAAATTGAGAAATAGTTACGTATTTCAATTATGTACCAAAGACGAAAAGTTAATCTTCACTACATTTATGCATACTTTTTCAAATTTAAAATTATTTCAAAATTAAAGGAAAAAGATTCTTTTGTGTAACAAGATTTTTTTTTCAAATTATGCTGTTATTGTCTTTCTCTTGTATCATCAAGAACATGAGTTTCTAAACATTTAACAAACTCCTGAAAATATTTGTTTCATCGCTTATGAGGTTTTTTTTTACAATTTCTGTCAGATTGGTGGATTTTTATTCAGTTTTAAAACTGGCAAATTTTACATCTGCAAGAGTTCTAAAAGTAAATCATTGCTGAGCGCGGATTTGTGGAACGCAGATTCGTTTATAGACGGTAAATTTTTTTTTGGTGTTGTTTTCAATTGATTTTTACAACGCTAGAAATTCAATAATACGCTGCTCAGTGCACATTCATCAATAATGAATGCTTCCCGCTCAGAAAACATCATCAATATTAAAGCATTTCCATCGACTGGAACTGAAATAAAAAAAATCACACAAATTGCAAAACTGACGGCGAAGAATATTCAGATGTAGAAGAAAAGAAATCAGAAAAATAATCGCGAAATGACGATTAAAGAATTGAATGGTCTTATCATGCCGACTTGACACTGAAATTAGAGATAACGAAGTTTGGTTTGATTTATTTGATTCTGGCTGGGGATAGGGATGCCTTCATGGAGAATTTTCTAAGGAGAACTGGCTCTAAACGTTACACATTAAAGAAAACCACGAAATGCCCATGCATCCAGTCCGTTTTCCGGGATTCGAACCAGTGATCTGACTGGGATTCGAACCAGTGATCTGACTAGCAGTGTTTAGCGACTTTACTGCTCGGCCACTGGTGGGCTTCAGTGACAATGAAGAAGTATAATAATGAAGATGAATGCGTGTAACTTTGAAGAAGTTAAACGGATTGTTAAAAGAAAGTAAATGGAATGCTCGATTTCACAGTGGAGATTGAAGCAGATAAAGAAAAAAGAGGACACTTCATGAAAGGCAATGAAAGCCTGAGCTCTTTACAGCGAAACGTGTTTATACATTTGCATCAATTACTTTTCCAAGCAAACAAAGCCAGCTTAAAAAAAGAATTAACACCCGTTTATTAAGCAATAATCAAAATCCTTTAATTAATATTCAATTCTTGTTTTTAAGTTTTAATTCTTACAATATATAGATTTGTTCAAATTATACATGCTTTCCTTTTCTAAAGTATATCTAACACGTATTTGCCACAGAATGTTAACTTTGCGGAACGTAATTATGCCGTATCCGAAATGTATTATTATGAATTTTGTACATTTTAGTGATTTTTTTGTATAATGTAACACGAATTTCTAAAGCAGCAATGTTTAGCCCGAAATGTAAGAACAGAAGAGCAAGTCTATTTAACATTGAGTAAATGGCTATCTTGCTAAATTGGCGAGATATCGCCAAGCTGGCGATGGCTTTGGAGACTAATTTTTATCCGTAAATTTGGCGAGGAATCGCCGAAAGTCGCCAAACACTGCGACCGGTTGGCGAGATTTTGGTCTGGCCCCTGTATAACTCTAATGGGTATTGTAATTAAATAGCTATAATTAATTTATATAAGCACGTGTAACCGTATATGCCTTCCAGTAATTTTGAGAAGCAGTAAGTATTAGAAATATCTCGGCGGTCGGGTGTAAACAATTTAAGACCAAGGGAGAACATCTGCTCTCTACAGTTGTTAGTTCACATCGACATCGAAGTATTGAGATATCCGTGAGAACAAAATCTTTCAGGTGCGCTTTACATTGTGTTGTGTTTAACGTTTTTGTAGTTTAAAGTGTAACTACTGATTGTACTCTGTGATACTGCGAATAGCAATACGAGTATTTTGTGGAAAGTTCCAGAAGTGTGAAATATTTCTTTTGGCAAAATAAATTTTATCAAACTGTCATCTGTTCTGTGCGCATTCAATCTATTACAAATGTGTATGCACGCAGAAGTATTCATGAGGTAAAACACCGCGTTCTGTTAAAGATTTACGGTATATAATTTTCTTACAAATATGTTAAAGTCATCAATAAAAATCATATTCACATTTTACAGAAAATATCAATTTTATGCATACAGAATGTTAGCCACATTATATTTCAAAACTTTTTCTTTCTGTATTTGTCTGATGCTATATATAAAACCCTTCCAGGAAAACGTTTAAACTGAGACTTAAAAAAATCCCTCTCTAAGGAATTAAACGCTGAAATCTTAATTTCAAAAATTAGGTCAAACTCTCATTTGAGAAAACAAAGTTAAATAAATATACAAAGATCAGTATGCCTTATGGAAAGCAGTGAAAAATAATGAATTTTTTAATTTTCTTCACTAACGCGAATCTCTGAAACAAATGTCTGAAATATTTTAATTAAGGCACGATTCTTCCTTTACAAATATCCTTAACAAACGTTTAAGAGATAAAGTATAAACATTTCGATATTTGAACAAATGCTATGTAAATGGAAAGCAGAATTAATTAAATTTTTATCAAGTTCTTATGAAAAATGAATTTTCATTTGCTTTTGCAATTGTATTATTAAGATAACTTAAATAAGGTTGACAACCTTAATTAACAATATCACCAAAATCTTTCTTTTACAAAACAATAATACAAAGAAACCTTTCGTTTCTTAGAATTAGAGAATATGGATTTATCTTAATACAAAACGATTAAAGTAACTTTTTTTTTTAATTTAATCTTTACTGTCCAAAAAGGGAGGCTATTTTTGATAGTCTCCGATCATACAAAGTTAAAGACAAAAATAATTAAGTGTGTAAGTTAAATTAAGCGAAACAAATTAAGTTTTTAAAAGCCCACTTAATTTAAGTAGGGTTCCACCCTTTTATTTCTCAGTTCAATGTGAGGAACTTTTACACTGATAAGCGAATAATCGCTTAAGTATATGAACAGAGACGTAAGACTCAAGAAGGGTTAATTACTCTTTATTTCTCAAAATAACAATGAACACTGTCTGCTCCTATCTCGGAGCGTACAACAAAGCCTCCACTTGGGCTTGAACACAAATTAATAAGAATTAAAACTTAACTAATGCTTAGTTAAAAAGATATAGCCAAAGCTATCAGGATTCTAATTAGTTGGCCCCTAAATCTCAATTAAGTAGGCGAAGCTATCAAGGGCCTGAAATACGGCCGAGCGTAATAATAGCTTAAAGAGAGACGTAGCCTAAAGGCAAACGTGCGCTCGTCAGAAACTCTGGCTCTCTATCGAAGTCAGTAAAGCATCGACATAAATACTACTCTTACTCATTGACATTAAACGCCTTTCTGAAAATACATTCTGGTAGGAAATTGTAAGCTGAAGCTAAAAGAGTTAGGAAAGGTGAATAACTGTTACAAAATTAGGATAAACCTTACAAGTGCAATATTTTTTAAACTAAATATATCGTGCAGAACAGCATTTTTGTTGTTGTTCTTGGGACTTATCTCACTTGTCTTACTTGTTTGCATCAAAACAAGCCCACGAAATTCATAAGTGCAAGACTGAGCCTATCCTTGGCAAGAGCTGTGAGCACTATCCTGGTGATAGTACAACTTTGCTCAGTTCCGTGCCCAATTTTGATGGAGAGCACCCCGGGCGGATGGGTCTAAGGGTCGTCCACCCCTCATCCCCTACCAGCAACTTCTGAAGAGGACTTTCGGCTTGGTTGCATATTTGGAGTGCTCCTTTGTCACACAGACACTATACATTTAAATTCCGGGACTCTAAGCCACGCCTTTTCGTACGGCTGTCAGTGACGCTCACTATTCCGAGTGAGAAGCAGAGCATTTTTTTTCCGCTAATGGACCAAACATACACGCAGAAAGTCCACACAAGACTGTTATGAGAAATACTGATTCGACCCAATGAAATTTTACGGAGTTTGAACAAAAGTGAAAATAATATTAAGAACGGAACATTTTCAATAACATAATTAAGTGCACATACCTCTGATAATGACTTTTCTCAAGGGACCTTTTGCAAAGTTACCTAGAATAAAATTTTCAAGATTTAATTTAAAAATGCAGGGAAAAATAAAATCAAAGTGTTTGTTTTCTATGTATGCACTTATTAAAATAATCCCATTTACATGCTTTAAATGAGATTTTAATTTCTAATTACATTACTTTATATTAAGCTTATAAATAAATAAATATGTAAAACAATGCACAACACTATAATGATATAGAAAACAAAAATACAATAAAAAGGAATTTAAATATTTACAAATATTGACAACAATACGATATTTGCTATCATTTATTTCAGGGAAGGCAGGGGAAAGAATTTTTTTTAAATATGGTGAAGTCCCCTTAAAGAGAGTAATACTAATTGGAACAAGAAAATCTTGGAGACATAGAAAAGCAAGCATTTACCAAATATCTCACACTAAAATTAGTCCTTTAGTAGAAACCCCAAGTTGGTAACGTACCAAACTCCCATCACACTCCGTCCATATGTCTTAAGTCTTCTACTAATTAGGTTCCTTTCTGTTCCATTTTCATACGTCTTCTACCAGTCTTTAAGAGGAGGAATTAGAGTTGTGGGTCTCTTACTTGAAGGAAAAAATCCAGAGATCCGTGTATTTCGTAAAATTTTTGCTGCTGTAATTTCAGCTGCGCAATTTGTTTATATAAACCACCTTTATAAATTTGTAAATGATATA